>VZTG01008012.1:30739-184004 GCA_013397845.1 Melanocharis versteri | reverse complement strand
GTGTCCCTGCCCGGACTGAGCTGGTGTTTTGTGTTTTTCTCTGTCTCTCCACCTTCTCTTGGTCTCTCTGCAGTTGTTGTCACAGAGACTTGGTTACTGCACATCTCGGTGTAAGATCAGGATTTTTTTCTATAAAGGCAGGATTTCTGAATTCCGGGCTTAGCCCAGATGTTTTGTGGGTTTTGTTGCTGCTGTTACAGTGTTTTCTTATTTTTCTTTTCTTTTCTCTCTCTCAACAACCCTTCTTTCTCAATCTCTCAGCTGTGCCCAATGTCCCCTCAGAGCTGATGGGCAGAGCTGAGACATCTGAGTTTATTCTCAAGTGCCCGGTGCTTTCTGCTTCTTAAAACACATCTAAAATAACCTTTACTGGAACAATTCATTTCAGCTTTTCTGCCTTCTGAGTCAGAGAGGAATGAGATTTTTAGCCAGTTGTTTGCTGACCAGATCCATCAGATTTTCTTTGCTGAGTGTGTTTCTGTTAGAGTTGAGCTTTGAAAAACTCAGATTCAGGTGCTGTGTGGGGACCTTTCAGAAAAGGCTGAGTTCCTCTGCTGAAAATCACATTCTGCTTGGGTTTTTGGGGTGTCCTGCCACAGCCATTTGGAACGCTGAGCGTTCCCAGCTGGCACGAGGAGGTGCAGTCCCCAGGGCTGTGCGGGCGCTCCCGGCTAATGAGCTCCAGATTTGGCTGCTCTGGGATGTGCCAGGTTTTGCCTGGCTGTTTTTTTTTTTTTTTTTCTTTCTTTTTGGCTCCTTCTGAGGGAAAGCAGCTTCTTTCTGTCTGTTTAATAAATGGGGGCAGCTGCACATCGAGGCAGTGCCCTTCCAGATTTTGAAGATTTATCCAAACTGTGCTGGAGTTTCTTGCAATTCCTTCTGGAGGTGGGAGGCAAACTCTGCTGGAATCTCTTGCTGACTTTGATGTTGCCTTAGTGGTCGTTCTACCTTTGGCTCTGTATAGACAGTAAGTAAATGTCAATTATCTTTTCAGACAGAGGTCCTTTCAGAGATAAAATTTACTGATTTTCTCCAGGAAAAAATAGTGATAGGACATGGTGAGGTGCTTCAGGCTGAAAGAGAGTTGGGTTAGGTGGGATATTGGAAGGAATTGTTTCCTGGGAGGGTGGGAGGCCCTGGCACAGGGTGCCCAGAGCAGCTGTGGCTGCCCCTGGATCCCTGGCAGTGTCCCAGGCCAGGCTGGACATTGGGGCTGGGAGCAGCCTGGGACAGTGGAAGGTGTCCCTGCCCATGGTATAGAGTGGCACTGGATGGGATTTAAGGTCCCTTCCACCCCAAACCATTCCAGGATTCTGTGCCACACTTAGCAGGACTCTGTCCTAGGTTTTTGTCACAAAAGCTCAGACTAAAAGAACATAAATAAAACATACCTTTTAAAAAATATTTCCTATATCCTTTTTTATGTCTTGTTTGTTTTTTGTTTCTTTACTGTTTCTTCTCTAGTGTTACTTTTTGTCTCCTTTTTACTTCTTTTTTGTTTCCCTTTCTATTTTTTCCCCCCTTTTTGCTGCAAAGTCACAGATTTCCCAAATCTGTGAGGTGCACACCAGAATTTTCAATTCATTTACTTTTCTCCTTTGACAGCTACATTTTTTTGCCACTCCACGTTATTACCAAGTTTTGTTCTTCCTCCTCCCTCCAAGCTTTGCTCCACCAGAACTTCCCAGCCCATCCAGAGCATCTCTCCTTTATAATTACTTTACATTTTTTATGGCTTCTCTTTAGGCAGGGGAATTGCATAAGTTAATGTGAATAATACTAATTATTTTGGATCTGTCACTGCACGACTGATGATGAATAATGCAGCTACTGCTCTGCTGCTGGATGCAGTTGTTGGGGATTTGCCTTTTTCCCCTCATCACCTGCCTTGAAGTATTGTGACATTGGGTGACACAGATAAACCTGGGCTCTGTAATTAGGTTTTATTTTAATGATCCTGGAAGACACTCAGTTTTGCGTGTTCTCGTGGTTTAAACGTGGTTTAATCAGCCTTCCAGGTTTCCTTTCTGCTCAATCCTCTGCTGACATTTCTCCAGGGGAATAACAGCATTCAGTAGGATAAAACTTCAGAATGCCCCACCCTGGCATGTTTGGGTTTTCTTATTAATGAAGGTAATTTTGTGCATTAGATCAGTGAATTTTTCCCATCTATCTGTGGAAGGTCTGGCAAATACCAGTGAGGAGGGAATTTTAGTGCCTGTGGATTTGACTTTTCGGATAGAATTCACCTTATTTTCCATGAGCATTGAGGTGATTGGGATTTTTTCCACTCCTGCTCCCATTAAAGAAGCTTTAACTCTCCTTGTACAGGCTTTTGCAGCTGCAAAAAAAAAGAAATTTGATGAAAGCAGTGACTGAAACCACGGGTTCCTCACCCCCTCACTGCACACTCTGCCCAGAATCCATGGAATATGGACAGGAAAAGCTCTGCTTAGGCGGGATCTTATTTTCCCCCACAGTTTGCCAGAAGAGCTGCTGGTTGCTGGGCTAAAGAAAAGTCATTTATGGGTGGTGGGTGAGGAATTTGTGAATATCCAGCTTATCTGTCTGAGCTGACACCGAGCTCCGAGAGTCCTGTCCATAACTGTCCAAACAGATATTTTCAGACTGGATTTGATGCCCTTCAGGCACCAAAACTTAAGAATTTAACAGTCTTTTTTTTTTTTCCCTCCCATCCCCTCCCTCTTTTTTCCCCCCTGTGGTTGTTTAATATTAAAATGCTGCATCCTGTGGTAGGGAAGTCAGCAGGGATGCTCCAGCTCCGAGGGGATGTTAATTATCAGCAGTGCAGGTTCCCAAACCCCTCGCAGGAGCAGCATCCTGCCTGGGCTGAGGCTGCCCAGATTTGCTCTGGCAGGATGGAAAGCTCAGCCTGATAATCACAGGTGATTCCTGGGAAAGGAGAAGGTGGGAATCCAGCTCTTTCCCAGAAGGGATGGTTGGAAGGATGCTCCTGCACTCCAGAAAGGTGATTTTATTCCATCTTACACTTGGAAATAAATCTGGATATATTTTTGGTTTAGCCAGCTCTGTCAGAGTGTTTGGGAGTAGGGATGGTGCATTTCCAACCAGAGTTTTCTTCCTCACTTGCAGCTGAAAAGGCTGGGGAAAAGGACTGGGGGGAAAAAAGTGGCTGTTTGCTGATTGTTCCTACAGGAGAAACCTTTGAAATTCAGCAACTCAACTTCGCAGAGTCACCATTCCCACTCAGGGGTGATGTCTGCTGCAGTAAAAACCACCTTGGTGTTCCCAGACAGTAATGAACTCCAGACATGTTTATTGGCTGTATGGCTTGAATTCAAAGCTCTTTAAATGAGAAAGAAGGAAAGAAAGTGGCCAATTTTCCCAGCAGAAACATTTAGAGTGGGAAGAAATAGTTTGAAAAATTTAATTTTTTAGCCTGAGGCCAAACAGAGCAATCACATATAGGATGAATCAGATGGATTCCATGTACAGAATGCTGGGAAATCAGCTTTGAAGCATTAATCAACACTTTCATGTTATGATTTTGAGGTTTGTAATTACAATCATGCAGTATTTACCAAGTGTGAATACTTACATTGCAGGGATTTGTTATCAAATTGGACATGGGGCTTAATTTAGATTAAATTCAGGAACTCTGTGTCTGGAAATCACTCAGTGCTTTGTGCCTTGCAGGCAAAAAGTGCAGAGGAAGAACGTGAGAAGGAGGAGAGGAAATAAACACCCCAACTGCAGAGACAACAATACACTGATTTTTCTCTTTTAATGACCAAGAAGGGTTCAGGTATGAGAACAGAAACAAATCAGCGTGATGTAAATTCATTGCAAATCAGAGGTGCACTGCAGATACCAAAAGATTAAATACTCCAAGCAGAGTCCTGTGGAAGCTGGGTTTAGGAATTGATTATTGTGAGACTGAGCCTAAGTAATAAGCATGAAATATTAATTAGGCTCCTGGTATCTCGTGAAAGAAAGGTGCTTTAGCATTAAGAAATGAAATTGAACCAGATTTAGAAGAAACATTTCAAAGTATTTGTGCAATAGGCTAACGCAAATATTGACTCCCTGGTCCATTAATGCAAATAAATTAAATTATTAGGGATTAGTGGCCAGTTTAAGCTGGAGAGAACCCAAAGCAGGAAGCTTTAACCTTTTCCCTGCTCATCCCTGCCACATGGGATGAGCAGCAGTTGTGTCTCCTGCGCTGGAGCACTGCTGCTCTCCAGGGAGGTCTTTGGTCAAATTAGTGGCTAATCTTTGCTAATGTGCTCTCCAGAGGCTCCTGGGGCTCAATGCTCTGATAAGTAATAGGAAATGCAAAGCAGATCTGCTCTGGGAGGGCCTGGACGTGATAAATGAGTGAGTGACAGCAGGGAGGCTGGAACCTCGGCTGGCTGAGCCCAGCTCAGAAGTGTTCCCTGGAACTCCGCTGTGTCCCCAGGCTTGGCTGTCACCCTGCCGCAGCCCTGCCTTCTCCAGGGGTTTGTCACCTGGCTCCTGGCGTGTGGGATTGTCTCGCTGGGGATGGTGGCACGGATGGTGACCAGAGAGCTCTGAACTCTGGTTTTAGAGCAGGAGGTTTGTTGCTAAAGGCTTAAGTGTAGAGGAGCTGCTTGGAGCTGCCAGCTGCAGCTAGGAGCAGGCCAGAAAAGCAGCAAGCACGAGAGAGCAAGAGAGGTCTAAGAGAGCAGGAGCAAGAGGGAGGTTCTCGTATACAATACAATAAATCATCTTCTGTGCTGAATATTCTAATTTTCATCAACCAATCTAGTACAAGATACAAATGCTATAGCATTTAAATACAGCCTGTAAGAATCATTGCGTTACCATACTGTGCTACATTTTAAACCCTAAAAACCACTTTTTGGACATTTTCTGCCAAGCTAGCAGCATCTGCTCTGACCCTTGGACCTGTCTGCTAGCAGAAGGTATTGTTCAATAAAAGGGGATTATCTTCAGTCAGCCACACCATTGTTTTCCAGTTGTTCAGTAACTGAGGCCTGGTATCTCAAAGCATGCCTTCATTTCTATTTCACCTGTAGTTTCCATGTTCTCAGCATCTTTTGCCAGGCAATAAGGCTTCCCTGTTTCATCTTCCCCAACGTTGGTGGGATGAGAGAGGGAAAAGCACCAAGGGGTGAGGAACAGGGAGGGTTTGACTCCCTGGGTGAGGAGCTGGAGAGGAGTGAGCGGTGCCAGGGAGGGGACGCTGCACTGAGAGGAGGAGCAGTGCTGCCACTGTGACCTTGTCCTGCCTGTCAGACCGTGGGGGGAGCAGGAGGAAGGATCCTGGGGAGAGCTCCATGATGTGTCATTGTCATTTTCATTGTCATTGTCACTGTCACTGACTGCTCCAGGAAGGAAACCCCTGCCTTTTATCTCACTTTCACTGCGTGAGCTTTGTGGCTCCTGTCAGTCCCTCCGGACGGGGGCTGTGGCTGCAGCTCCTCTGGGTGTCCTCCCTGGAGGCTGCAGAGAGTGAGGACCCGAATGTCACCCATGTCCTGTCCCCTGGTGTCACTTCAGCTGCCCTGGGGAGCCTGTGCAGGGTGGGAGCTGAGTGCCCACAGCAGAGCAGATGGTGTGCCCTGCTCAGGTCTTCCAAAGTGTACAATTCCACTCGTTTCACCTTGCTGAACACCCTGGCCACTCACACATATTATTTGGGGTTTGCACAGTTAAATTCATCATTTTTATAGGATCACAGGTGCTGTCAGTTCTTCTGTTAAACCTCCATGTCACAGTCGTGTCATGATTGTGAACTGGTACAAGGCTGATTCAGGCATCCTTCTGTTTGTAATTAAAAGCCTGGATTTTCTGGCAAATTTGGAACAAATGCACCTCAAAATAAGGCTTAAGTAGTGCTTTAAAGCCATGATTAAATGCATTGCTGTTAGAATAGACCTGTGTATCCCATGGGAATTCCAGGGATTACATTCATTGTGCACAGGTCCCGTCCTGAGAATGGCATGAACACGAGCAGGTGCCCAAAAGAAGGAAGAATAAAATGCATCATGACACAGAAAAGTTCAGTAAGGTCGTATGTAAAGTCTGTCAGAGCTGGAATTCCAATTTTTGCCTCCTGTCCAAGATCACCTTTGTAATTAAAGACCCCACAGTGATTTGGGAAAGAGAAGGGCTGCAGAGACAGAGTCAGATTTGAGATTTGTAATCCACATCATCCTGCCCTGAGCTCCTGTTCCGCCCTCCCAAACTCTTCACAGAGAGCAGAGGAGTGCTGGCTTGTGGCTGAGGCTGCCCGAGCCCAGACCCAGGCTGCCGTGGCCCTCAGCTGCCCCTCCTGCCTCGGTTTTGGCCCAGCAATTTTCCTCGTGCACCACAGATATCACTAAGAACCACTGGCCCAATTCCTTGTTTCGTTATGGATGACAAAATAAAACATTAATAGGTTTTTTAATACGAACTGGGAATTAAATATTCATTATTTCTTATTACTTCAATGTCACTAAGCCTTTGATGTGCTGGAACTCAAGAACTCTTCTCCCTGCTCTCCACTTGTACCCTTTTAGCTGCTGGGTGTGGAGGGCTTTGCTGGTGGCTCGTTCCATGGCTCAGCAGCTCCTGGGGCTGTCACTGCCCGTGCTGATGGATGGGACCTGGGATGCACCATGTGAGTTTTGGCTCTGGGCTCACTCCTCCTCGAAGCTGGGCCACCTGTCTGTCACTGTTTGTTTCAGTATCACAGAATCCATTCAGTATCCATGGTGTGGTTTGGGCTGGGAGGTTCCCTGTGCTCATCCTGTCCCATCCCAGCCATGGGCAGGGACACCTCCCACTGTCCCAGGCTGCTCCAAGCCCTGTCCAGCCTGGCCTGTGTTTAAAATGCGTGGAGTATTGAGGGATGGCTGTGTTAGGAGGGAAAAGAGAGGCACTGGGCCGTCCCTGGGCACTGGGCGTGCCAGAGGGGTTTGCTGTGGTGGCAGAGGGATGGCATGTCTGTACTAAAACAGCAGCCAAGGCGAGAGGGATGGCTGTGCATTTTCTTTCTTGGAGCTGTTTATATCCTCCCTCTCACCTTCAGAGCCCCGTTGTGTCTCCGGATTGTTGTCTTATTCCTTTATCCTCCCAAACCAGCTTTCATGCAACTTTCTATCCTGAATTTTCCCCTTCAGATTTAATGTCTTTGTGCTCTGGTATGTTCATAGAATCACAGAGTTTTTTGGGTTGGAAGGGACCTGAAGATCATCTGTTTCCACCCCCGCCATGAGCAGGGACACCTTCCACTGTCCCAGGCTGCTCCGAGCTCCATCCAGCCTGGCCTTGGGCACTGCCAGGGATCCAGGGGCAGCCACAGCTGCTCTGGGCACCCTGTGCCAGGGCCTGCCCACCCTCCCAGCCAGGAATTCCTTCCCAATATCCCATCCATCCCTCCCCTCTGCCAGTGGGAAGCCATTCCCTGTGTCCTGTCCCTCCATCCCTTGTCCAAAGTCCCTCTCCAGCCTGCTCGTAACCCTCTTCAGGTACTGGAAATCTGCTACGAGGTCTCCCCCAAGCCTTCTCTTCTCCTTTTTCCCAGGAATTCCACATCCTCCTTTGTTCTCGTGGCTGCAGCACCACTTGCACCAGGGAGGGGTGTTTCTGTTGCCCCCATCCCCTTTCCCAGTTCACCTTTCGACTCCAAATGCAATAATTTATTGGCAGCACTTTGGATTCAAATTGTTGGTGCTTTATTCAGTGGCTCTGGAAAAAGGGCTGGGATAAAAATTTAGGACTCAGGAGGTAGAATCCAGAGGATTTTAACCACCTCATAGGGAAGAGCACTGCACTCCTTCTTGGAGAGTTGCTCTTGAAGACACAGGAAAAGTGGTTGAAATAGTTTGGAAATGAGGAGTGTGGCAAATGGGGAAGGGATCTGAATCTCTGGAAAAAATTCGTTATGAAATGGTACCCAGGTTTTTATTCCCTGTTTTCTCTCCTGACCTGTTTTAATTTTGTTTTAATTTGGGTTTTTTTTGTTTTGGGGGATGTGTTGTAATGGAGGTAAGGTTTGACAGACAATAAACTGTGTAATGATGGTAATTAACATTCACAAAAGGTAATTCAGGTGGGAAAAAGCTCGGCAAGTCTAATAAATGCTTCCACAGGAGGATCTGCCTCTGAAATTCTTGAGGGTGAATACACAAACCACGAAAAGAAAACCCAAAACCCACGCTGGGATTTTCAAATGACCCCTGGAGACTGGGCTCACAGATTGCTGATGGTATTGATGTAAGCAGAGCATCCAAATCCCTGGAAATGTTGGGCTCCATCCTGTCAGATGCCTGGAGGAGTCAGTGTCCTGCAGGGAGCAGTTTCTGCAGGGACTGGGGACTTTGTGCCCCTGCTCGGGGCTTCAGCTGCTCAGAGCTTTCAGGCTGCTGAGTCCCGAGGTTTTAAATGAGCTGTGCTGAGTGAAAGCCCTGAAATTGTGAGTGAAATAGAAACTGGGGAATGTTCCCTGCACTCTGCAGAAGGCAGAGCTGTGCTGGGGAGCTGGGTGGGCTCTGGTGTTCAGGCAGCTTCTAGCAGGACTGGCGCTGTGCTGGCTGGTACAAAGTCACCTCTGGTTGTCTGTCCTGGGCATGTCATCTGTCACAGCTGCTCTGGCTGCTGGCCATCGTTGTCCTTTTGGGCAGATTTATGTCACAGCCCATCCCTGCACCGTGACCAATATCATAGGAAACAATGAAGGAAGCAGATGCACATTATTTCTTCATTATTATTATTTTATTGCCGTCTATAAATAATTTCTTTTTTTTTCCTTCCCCTCCAAAACCAGGTCCCTATTTGTTTTCTTTTTTTCCTTTTCTTGTTGTTACTCTATTGGGCTGTCTCAGCTCCACAGCCATCAGAAATCTTGGCTTGATGAGGCTGCTATGAAACATTTAAAGATTTAAATTATAAACTCAGAGGGAGAAAACCAGTGATGCACAGTTAGTTGAAAGTTTTAAACATAATAGTCGTATTTTTCATATGCATGTACAGAAATGGCTTATGTCAACTGTAATGTGATTTTTAATACATATTAATAGAGTCTGGTACAGTGTGGATGGTTTGAACACCTTTTGGCAGATGGCTGTGGTATTAGGGAATGCACAATATAAATCAGTCATCGAGGGAAGGGAAACAATGCTCGGGTGATAGCGTTGCCTCTGCCCAGAGATGCGGTTCCAGCACAGCGCTCCTGCGACCAGAAGGACTGGGAGCAGGATGGAATTTGCCAGGGAAATTAAAGAGATGAACAGATAAATTCCTGTGTCAGAAAGGAGCTCGCTGTTGCTACAGCTTGTTCACATCCCTGGCTGTGTCTCCACCTTTCAGCTCCTGTCCCTTTAGAGATCACGTCAAAGCCGAGGCTGGGGCTCCGTTCATCCCTGGGAGGGTTGGAGTGGAGCAACATCTCCCACATGGAGCCCCAAGGCTGTGGAGTTCAGGTGTGTTGGATGTGTGGATCAGACGAGGAAAGGCTGAGAGAATTGGGATTGATCAGCCTGGAGAAGGCTTTGGGATGACTTAATTGTGCCTTTCAGTGCCTAAATGGGCTCCAAGAGAGCTGGAGAGGGACTTCTGCAAGGGCCTGTGGGGACAGGACAGGAGGGAATTACTTCAGACTGAAAGAGAGTAGGTTTAGATGGGATATTAGGAAAAATTATTCCTGGGGAGGCCCTGGAAGAGGCTGCCCAGAGCAGCTGTGGCTGCCCCTGGATCCCTGGAAGTGTCCAAGGCCAGGCTGGACGGGGCTGGGAGCAGCCTGGGATGTGGAAGACGTCCCTGCCCATGGCAGGGGGAGGAACTGGATGGTCTGTAAGCTCTCTTCAACCCAAACCCTTCAGTGATTGTCTGTGGAAGGCAGTAACCACTGTCTTAAAACTGATGTAGGATGTGAAAGAAGTTGATGGCTGAGCATTGTCTCCTTTTTGTTTTGTGCTGTTCAGAAAACAGAATTAGCTGGTGTTGAATCTACGAGTCCTGTAAGTATATTCCACGTTCCAGGTAGTGGCCTGACAAATGGCAGGGATTTTGCAGGAAATCACTTTAGCAAACGCTGAAGGGCACTCATCTCTGAGCCAGAGTGCAGCAGCTGCTTGGGCAATTTATGACTGTGCTCAAATTCCTAATCGAGGCGCTTGTTTGTAATCACTCTGCCTGGTAACCCTGGCATGGCTGGGGTAGCCTAGAAAGAGATATTTAAAAGCAATCTGCATTTTCTCCCTTGGAAGTCTTCGGAGCCATTCTCATTCCTTGAGTTTCCAACAGGAGAGGCAGCAGCTTTTGGCTTCTGCTCATTCAGGATGATTGTCAGGGCGCTTAATGAGCTGTGTGTGGAGCGAGCGCTCTCGGAACATATGTGTGCAGCAAGAACCTCGCTGCTGCTGCCTGGGCACGCTGCTCCACAGGCAGCCTGCCTCTCCTGAGCATTTCAGTGCTTCCAGACACCCGTTTGGAATTACTGATCACTGCTACATCAAGCTCATCCCTTTGAACGTTGCTCCGTGGCGAAGCCAAAGTGGAAGCGAATTCTAGCGCGAATCACAAGGTGTGAGCAAAGCGCCTCTTTTCACTGGTTGGGGCTGTGTTTCCTCTGCAAAGAGAATTGTGGTCCAAACCTTTGGAAAGGAGCTTTGTGGGGGAAGGTGGTGGCTGATGTGAGTGCACAATAACAGCCTGACAGGTTTGCACTGTGCTCTGACACGTCGTGTCAGGGTTGCTGGAGATGGAGCCGAGCTCTTTGCTGGAGATGCAGCAATTGCAGATGGAGTGATATGTAATTTACTGAGCTGCTTGTTAATTCTGTGAGGTGATGAAATCTCCTGGGCATATAATTACTACAAATGTTGACTTGACTCCACCACATAGCTTGACATTATACCCCACAAGTTTGTACCTCACTGAAATTACGGCCTGGCTATAAAACGTCACTATTAGGCAGCAAAATATTCAAGAAGTATGGATGAGACTAAAAACGCTTTCTGCGCCTTGGAATTACAACCATTCATGCCGTCTCCTGCTGATTACACACTTTGTAATAGCTATTGTTTCCACGGCTGGGGTTTAATTTTCCTCAGCACGTTTGCAGCGCTGGTGATCTCAATAACAATCCTGCCAGCAAGGCTGCGAGGGCTGCGGGGAGGCCAGCGGGGAGCAGCCTGACTGACAGATATTTGAAGCCTTTTTGTGGTTCAGGATTAGTGAAACATTCCCAGGCAGACCTGTTGCAGTGGGTGATCCGTGGGATGCTGGCTCTGTCACCCGTGGGGGAGCTGGGGTGGCTTTGGGGTCGGGTTGGTGTCGTTCCTCCCTGCAGGTGATGCTTCAGCCCGTGATCTCTGCAGAGCCTGGGGCAAAGGAAGTGCCAGATTCGCAGTGAAATTAAAGCCACCCCCTCACTGTTCGTGCCTGAATTGCTGCTCAGAGGCTTTTCAGTGACACAGGTCAGGCCCAGAGTGCAGGCGTGTGTTTAAGCCGAGTATTTTGGGGTGTAGGGGTCACCAGCAGGTGCTGGGTGAGGCTCTGGGACATGTTCTGTACCACCATCCCCACCTACACAGCAGTCACAGAGTCACTGAGCTTGGAAAAGCCCTCCAGCATCACCGAGTCCAAGCTGTGCCCCATCCCCACCCTGTCCCCAGCCCAGAGCACTGAGTGCCATCTCCAGGTGCCACCTCCAGGGACGGGGGCTCCAGACCTCCCTGGGCAGCCCCTGCCAGTGCTTCTCCCCAGGTCTAAAACAGATGAGCCACGCTTTGCACCGGTCTGGACGTTCTCTGGAGTCCTGGCTTGTCCCTTCGGGTGGGGAGAAGTGGTGCTAGAGACAGCAACCAGCTCCTGGGATGGCTCCTCCTCACCTGCAGATTCCTTTCAGCAGCCCTGGAGCTGATTTTGCAGCGAGTGAGAGCCACTCCCAGACGCTTGGGATGCCCAAACTTGTCCTGGATTATAAGAGCTTAAAGTATTTGTTGAAAACACTGATTTCTTTGAGTGTGAAAGTGGTATCCCTTGTGCCCAACAAGCTTTTGTGAGCCCATTTAAGCATCAGCCAAGTTGAGAATGAAAACAACTTTCCCTCTAATAAAGCCAAAGTTGCAAAATTAGAAATGCTGTTACGGCAAAAGAAAAGCAGGCAAAATTAGGAAACAGAAGCTTCATGTGTACCTGGATTAGGAGCTGCTGAAGGCGTTACCTCCAAAGGAGAAATCTTGTTTGTCTTTGCTTTGGTGCGTTCAGCCTGACAGTGCTCAGATTTTGGACAGGTCTCTTGGGGGTGGAAGTCCACCTGGGGATTTCAGTCTTTATTTTTTCATTTTCTGGCTGCTCCATAATGTAAGAGGCATTTTAGAGCAGCTCTCAGGCTTCCCTGATCCCTCCCCTGGTTCGAAGGATCTGCATGTGTTGTCAGCTTGGATTTACCTGCCTGGTGCCCAGGAGAGTCCCAGTGACCTTGGTTTATGGTGGATGGATCTGAGGGAAGCAGAGGGATTGGGATACTGCAGTTTTTTGTTTCTCAGGAAGCACAGAGAGTCGTTCTTTGCTGATGTTTATAAACATGTAAATCATATTAATAAATTCCCCCAAGAAAGGTTTTCCTGAGGCAGGTAACAGAGAGTGGCCCCAGCCCTGTTTTTCTTCACCAGTTGCTTCTGTTACTGGAAAGGCAGCGAGGTGTTGTGGTGCGTGAGTGGAATTTGACAGGTTTCCCATGGAAACAGAAGATCAGATTTTTATTTTTTCTTTGCCAGTGAAGCTGATGTCAGAAGGAGCATCTATGCTGTCCTCAGAGGATACAACCTGGTGTAGATTGGAGTAAGTGAGGGCTGAGTCCTCCTGTGCCCACATACTGAATAGTTTGTACAGCCTTGTCTGCCTTAACGTATCTTATTTATATATATTTTAAAAATTTGCCTGGTGATATGATACTAATATTTCTTTTTGAAATAAATTCCTGCTGTGGCTCCAGCCTGGGGAGTTCAGGCAGGTTTGAAATACTCTCAAATGCAGATTTTGCTGCTTTGCTCTCTGATCCTCCCAGACTGGCATTGCCATCGCAGGGTCCCCAGCTCCCTGCTCGGGGCTTTGAGACCCAGGCTCTCTTTCATTTCTTCCCCAGCGAGTTCCTGCTCCAGCCTCACAGATTCTCCCAGGTCCCTGTGCTGCCTGTCTCTGCACAGCACTGATCCCTGCTCAGCTGCACTCCTGATTTTGATGGAGCCATCCCTCTCCCAGGATCTGTTCCCTCGCTCATCGGTGTGGAACAGCAGCTGCTGCAGGGCCCCAGCCTGGTTTACAGCCCAGCCTGGTGTAGCTGCACCAGCCTCGTTTGCTGCCTGCTCTGATTTCCTTCTGTGCTCCTCTCGCTGCCTCCTTTTTCCTGAAACCTCTCTCTCTCCGTCTCCATTTCACGCTCCAGGTCCTGTGCTCTCTGTGCTGCTTCACAGCACTTTAACCCTCCAGCCTCATGGAATCGTGGGGTGGTTTTGGGTTGGAAGGGATGTTAAAGCTCATCCACCCCTGCCATGGCAGGGACACTTTCCACTGTCCCAGGCTGCTCCAAGCCCTATCCAGCCTGGCCTTGGGCACTGCCAGGGATCCAGGAGCAGCCACAGCTGCTCTGGGCACCCTGTGCCAGGGTCTCAGCACCCTCCCAGGGAGCCATTCCCTGCTGCTTCCTCATTTCTGCATGGAGGGAGACTCCGAGTGTCTGTAGCAGCTGCTGGAACAGCTTTGCTCAGAAAGCATTACATTTTTGTTTCCTTTTCTACGCTGGCTGTAACGGCCAGTTGTGTTTGGTTTGGTTTGGTTTTTTTTTTTTCACACTAACTTGGCCCTGCTGTTTCCAGCATGGAAATAGGTGAGAATCTCAGTCACACCTGGACCAGGTAAAAATGAGTCAAGACACATGTGCTTTATGAAACGTCAGTTGGAGCTTTTCCCCAAGCAAGTCAAGCCTTTACTGGCATCGGGTCAACCCAGCTGCCTTTAATGCTGTTCCCAGGGTTACCTGCTGGGAGGAGCAGAGGGAACAATTCTGTGCACACCGATGGCAGAGTAAACCCTGATCCTGTTGGGAAATACCATAAAGCATCCCAGAGGCGTTGCTGGACCTGGCTGCTGACTAGGAAGAAATTCTGAGAGCAACAAATGTGTAAGAAACCTGTTTGAAATCTTTATTTCTCAAGAATTCTCCCACTCACGTCATGATACTCACCTCCATTTCCTGCCTCTGTGCAACTCTGCTTTGTATGGGTTGTGATATCATTTACCTGATCTACTCCTCTGTTATTGGGAGGAGAGAAGGGGAAAAAAACCCAAAAATCCCTTTATGAAGTGCTCTGCCAATTTACCATGCCATAAAAGAGATACGACATAGTTATTACGAAGGTCTAATTATGTAAATGACATAATTTAATAATCATTATTAAATCCCAGCAAGCTTTACTTCTTTTCCTTATTGTTGATGGTTGTCCTTGATAGGAAAATGTCACGATGCCTATCATAAAAATTAATTTTTGTGAGGATTTCACATCATTTCAGGGGCTTGGAGTGCAGGAGGCCTCCCAGGCAAAGGCGGAGGCTGATTCCTGTTATCTTTGCAAGAACAAATGTTGTCCACAAGGAGGGCAGGGAGGGGAGAGAAAACTCTCACAGCAGCAAATATTTAATTAAAAAAGCTGCTTGGGCCAACTAGTTGTGGCAGCAGCTGCTTAAACAGAGATCTGTCCTCTAAATAACTTGAACGAAATAAAGGGAGGAAAAGGAGAGTGGAGGGGAAAGCCCCGAGGGGTTGTGCTGTAATTGCAGAATTGGGTTTGTTTTTGCATTTTGGTGTCTTCAGGAGCCACGAGCTCCTTCTCTGCCTGTCTGGAAAACGAGGATGATTCAAGCTCTGGGAGTTTGACCGAGAGAGGAGTGTCAGGAAAGCCAGTGCATCACCTGCTGCCTGTATTTGAGGTGTACAAGGTCTCATGAAGAAGGATTTTCTGCCATGTAGAATAAAACAGAGTTTGGTAGGCGCAGAATGAGTTCTTTTCTAGAGGCAGGTGTGTGTCCCTGCTGCAGCAGGGTTGGAGCAGTGCCCTCGTGCCAGGGAGCTGCCCCAGCTTTGGGAGTTTTCTGCATTTAATATCAGACTCCTGGTGAGTTCCCTTTGCACCTTCTGGATCCGCCACGTTGTGACCTGGACCTCCAGAGGTTCACGGCATTTATTTACCATGAAATGTTATTTATAGTAATGCAGCCCCATTTTTTAGGGAGTGCCTCAGAGCACCCCGCAGGCTCCCAGGTGCAGTTCAGTTCTGTAATAAATGATGTTTGACCAGCCAGTTGAGCTGGGCAGGAGGGAGGAATGTGGGGTGTCCGTGCATGGTCTGTGTCAGGAGAGCTCTTTGAAATGCTCAGATCCATAGGGAGTAAATCTGTGAGTCTTTTCCATGCTCTGGGGACGTTTCCAGGCTCAGGGCTGCGGGGAACCATGAAGGAGCAGAAGTTCAGTCAGAGATTTTTGAGAGACAAGTGGATGGAAGGCATTGTGCATTTTTTGTGCATAACTGACTCGTCTCTGTGGTATTTTTAGGTGTTTTTTAGCCACTTTCTGGTCAGTCTTTCTAAGGAACATAATGAGTTATGTGAGATAATGATTAGAGGGCAATAAAGTTTATCCATGATGTGACACAAATGAGATATAAACAAGTCGACCAACAGTATTGACAATTTCTTTGTTAATTTTTTTTAAGAAGAAGGCAGAGCAATGCCTGTGATGCTGTAGAAGCTCTGGATGGAGTCTGTAATGCAGTTTTCATGCACGTGGCATGGAAAGCACTTCTGTCACCGTGCAAATCATTGATTATTAGAGCAACACTTCTGCAGGTGGGCTGGGGAGAAAACCCCCCCTTGTTCTGAAGAACTTGGTGTTATGGACAGAATGGGCAATGAAATCCTGGTTCTGCCTGTTTGGCATTCAACATGAAGATTCCCCTTGCAGTTTTACATAACTTCAGCAGATTTTAATTGTTCAGGCAGAACTTGCCGCTCCTGATATTTGCTTGCTGTACTTCTAATTTGATTTTATTTGCTTTCATTTCCAGCAAGGTGGAGTTGAGTTTTTTCAAAAACTGGGGGAAGATAATGCTGGGTTTGTGCTCTGTGTTCAGAAAGTCACATTGTGGGGAAGCAGCAGCAGCTTCAGCTTTGGAGACAAAGGTTTCATATTCAGTGGTGGGGTTTAGGTGAGGGGATTTTGCTGTTGCCATGGAAAGCAAAAACCAAAAGTGAAGAGAAAGGAAAAGCAGGAACCTAAATTGCCCTCTAGTTAGTGGGCACTTCCTCTGGGTTATTTCTAAACTGTCTTGTCTGGCTTTGGAGATGTTTTACCAACCCCTCACGAGCTGAGGGAATCGATTTATTTTTGCCCAATTTCCCTCAAAACATTTTTCCCAGGTACTGGGAAAACAGGTGAGTAATCACATTTTTCCAAGGCTTCCAGGCTGTTTGAACACTGTGTTTTGCTGCATGTGTTGCTTCCTCGGTGTTCTCTGCTCAGCCACCTAGCTGGAGTCAAATTGTATCTCCAAAGATCAACTGTGCCTTAAAGTACACCCTGGGCTTGTGATCTGCCTGATGAAACATCTCCTGTGATCACCTGAAGGTGCTGCAGTCACTGACAGCTGCTTCTCTGCATCCTGCCAGTGCTGAAAGGGATGATAAATGTGGATCCCGAGGAGAGAGAAACAGAATTACAGAGTCTCTTCCCTTTCTTTCACAGCTACAGGAGATATGTTCAATATATTGTCAGCCAGCTGTCTGCAGTGTGGTTGATGGATGTTTTGATTTAGTGCCTCGGAAAAAAAAGGTATTAATGGAGAAAAGCAACTGTTGCAGCTAGAAAATCATTGGGGTTTGGAGTGTTTTGAATGATGCTTTTCCCTTACAATGGTAGAACTGCTGGAGCGAGTGCAGAAAATTGCTGCTGTGCTCAGAAATAATCCTCACCTTATCAACAACTTGATTTTCCTGAAAGCTTTGCCAAGAAACATTTCCATTAACAGAAGCTATAGGAACAAAATGATGACCACATAAATTGCAGCATTATGCTACTTAGGAGAATGTCTCAGGCACTTCTGGTATGATTCTGAGCTCTTTCCTCCCTGGGGATCCTGACAAAAACTTGTCCCATCTTCCTCATGAGTCTCTGCTGGGATTGTAAGAGCTCCTAAAAAATGCAGGTGAAACAAGAGTGTCTCCCCTGGGCGGGCTGGGCTGCTGAATGTGTGTTTTTATTTAGGCTTATTGGGGGTTTTATTGAGCTGTGAAGTCCTTCGTGGAAAAACGAAGTTGTTGTAGATTCCAGATGAAAACAAGGAAGGTTGGAAATGCAGAATCAGGATGAATTATCCCTGCATCTCTAACGCCATCCTGTTTGCTCAGGTACTCAGGTTCCCAATGCATAAACTGGGCCAGATCCTACAGTTACTGCCATAAATCAATTCCTGTGGTGGTCCTCCCTTGGCAGACTGTAAGTCCCACTGGATCCTCCTGTAGAATCAGACCAAGATTCCCAAACTGGGAACTGCTGCTCCCTGTCCAGACAGGCACATCAGGATTTCAGAGTGACGTGGATGGTGTTTCACTTGTACCCTTAAACGCTTCCATGCAGTGTCTGTGTGAAATCACTACATCCCACTTGTTGTTTTCTTTTTTCTCTTGAGTAATCCCTTGTATCTCTGGCAACGTAGAAAATGTTGGAAGCTTAATGTCCTTGCCTTATCAGGAAAAGCAAGCGTGGGGAGATCCTCCAGGAAGCTGCAAGAGCTAATCTCTGCTATTACCCAGAAGGAGGAGAATCAGAGGCAGGCAGAGAGCACAGAGCCTGCTTGCTGTGAAGCTCTCCGTGGTCACGAGGCACTGGCTGCAATTTAAATCAGGAGCACACAGTGTCCCAGTGATTCTTGCAGCCAGTGTGCTGAGATGCAGGCTAAAACTGAGAGAGGAGATTTGCTGCAGTTTTGGGGTCAGTTTTCCTTGGGGTTTGAGATTCTGTCTGTGAAGCCTGCCAGGGTTTTTCACTCAGGGTCTTGGGAATGAGCTTCTCCCGAGTCTCTGAGGCAGAGAAGCTCTGTGAGTGTGCATTTTGTGTGGCACAGACGAAGCAGGGAGCTCAGATTTAGGTTTTTGATATCTGATGGTATTGCCAGTGTTATACATTGTGAGCGACTTCACCTGCCTGTGGTGCAGCAGGAAAGGATGATCCCTGATGGATCGAGTAGGAATAATAGCTGTTTTCTGCTGTTTATAGAGGCAATTCATTTGCAATTAAATCCCCTTTTCCCCCCGTTCTTGTTGCCATCTCCTTACCAGCACAGGGAGCTCTCCAGCAAACACAAACCCACGCTGTGAGAATCCCCAGCCCCAAGTGGAGCCCTCGCTGCCCTGCAGTGGTTTCTGCCCTTGTCAGATGATTTTCCTGGCGCTGGGATGGTTCCTGTGCCTGGAGTGGAGCCCATCAGGGGCTGGGTGTGTACATTTCCCCCCTCCTTCAGTACCTGAGAGAGTGCAGGGTTCCTCCCGTGGCAGCATCCCGAGGAGCCCTCGGCTGTGCCTTTGGAGTGTGTTTCCTGCTGTTCTCCTGGAGCTTCCTGCTGACTGAACAATCTCATCAGCCCGAGGCCTGCCAGGGCTCTGCCTGGCACATCCCTGCCCACGTTTCCCAGTCAGCAGAGCTCTCCTGGCTTTGTGTGTGCCAAGGATGTGCTCCAAGCAGGAGCTGCAAGGGCTCGGGCTGGCTGTGGCATGTGCTGGCTTCCAGGAGAGCCTTTCAAGGTAAGGCAGGGCTGCTTCAAGGAGCTGTTGCTTTACTATAACTCATGTTCGTTTAGCAGCAGAAAGCTCGCGATTTCTCCATTGTTACACGTTTTGAAAGAGGCAGGATGAGCGCACAAAAGAAGCCGGCACCTTTGCAAATTCGTGTTGAAATTTAGGAGAGTTTGCAGTGCCTCTGTTGGCAGAGGCTGTCATTGGCAGTCTCATCTGAGCACAAACTGCAACCTGCTGTCCTTTCCTTTCTTTTCCTTCCCTTTGTGCCTGGCTGCCACAGCCTCATCCCCATCACCCACCCCACCTGCTGCTGTCCTTTGCTTTCGGCTTCATGCTTGACCTGTGAGCTGCAATGCTAATGGCTGCTGAAAATTTCAATTAATATAAAACTAGTTTCAGCCAGAAATGTGCTGAACTCGTTTAGGAGCTGTAGCATCTCAAGGAAATGCAGAATGGCACAAGCCTCAGACAGCAGTGGGATTTTTAGCAGGCTGTGCTTTCAGGTGTGTGTGCAAAGCTCCAATCTGGGCTGGTTTGTGACCAGCAGGGAGGATGGTGGTCACTGGGTATTTGTAGGTCGTGACATTCCTCTACTACAGCGTTATCTCCTCATGCTGGAATAATTTCTATGTTTCCACTGGTTAACAAAACGTGAAAGATGTGTGGCCAAACCTTCGGGTGAAGGGGATAAACCAGACATGCGTGGGGGGATTAGCCTGCTCTGACAGCTGTAAATGTGCATACATAAAGCCAGACCCTTATTTTATGGTGACTTGTACAGGAATTATGCAAAGTACACTTTATAGTGCCGTGAAGAAATACAGGCTAAAATTTCAGCATGATCTTTTTAATTCCACTCTAAATACCTTAGAAACTTGCTAATTAAATACTTGTGGGTTTCTCAGAAGTCTGCAAAACATCTCCACAAGCAATTTGTGCTGCAGGATGTGGTACGTACACCTCAAGTACACTACATTAAATCCAGATTTTCCCCTGAAAGAGAGGTTGGTGCTACAGTAGAACTGGGAGAAGCCTTAAAGGAGATGAATATAAAGATATGGATTAGTTCCCACTCAAGAAAACATGAAGTTTGTCTCTAGAGACCTAAACTTGTCTGTCACAGGAGCTGCTGTAGTGGCCCAGTGCTCCCAGTGCTCAGAGCTGCTGCCCAGTTAACCCAGTCCAAAAACGAACTGGAGAAGGAGCAGTGTGATGTGCAGTGAGGATGGGCAACGAAGCAATTAAGTAAAATTAACTTAAATTTCTGGAGGAGAGGCCTGTTGGTATTAAAGAGCAGAGGTTTGATCAGATCTGGCTCAGAAATTCTCCAGGCAGAGGCAGGAGGAGGGAGGATTTCAGAGCTCTTTGGGGACTCACCTGGAGTCCCATTTCACTGCTGTTCTCCTCCTCAAATCAATAAATGTGTTGGTGTTTACTCAGATATTGAAGAACATCCCCAAGGGGGGAATTTGGCCACAGGGCACCCAGGTTGGTGTGCTCCTCCTGGGAGGAGTGACCACGTGGATGGCCATCTCGATTTACTGGGAATGCCATGTCAGGAATGTCATCACTAAGGTTTCATGAGGTTTAATTTATCCATCATCAGCAATGGCCCATCCACGGTTCTCATTTATTCCTTTGGCCATGGAGGAGCTAAACCAGGTATTGATTTCCACCCCGGATTTTCTTGGGAGTCTTTATTGCAAGCGCTGCTCAGAGGCATTTTGAGGTTCCTGGTCAAACCTGGACTCCTGAGTGTCTTTGCAGGTTACAAACCACAGTTCCTTCAGCTTTCCATCCCTGGGTGTGTGCAAAAGCCGTGCAGAGTTTCAGAAACGTGGTCCTTGTACTCAGTGCTTCAGCTGCCAGGTGTACAAAACCAATGAAATCAGCTCTCCCGGGTGCTGTGCTGTTTTATGGGCAGAGAGGTGACCAGGAGAAATCATTCACTGCTGGCTTTTGAAGCATTTCAGAGCACAGGGTGTGATCTGATGAGACTTGAGCGGATTGCACTTCAGGATTTTGTTGGGAGCAGCTGGGAGCAGAAAAGGGAGTATTTGTGAGAATGGATGGCTGCTGCTGGCTGCCTTTTCTTGGGGTCACACACTTGGATTCCAAGATGCTCGTACACCTCTTGCTTCCCCTCAGCTCAGGGTAGATCTCCAAAAAAACCAGCAGAAATTGAGTTTCCACATTATCAGCACAGGCATCAAGCTGAGCCATGGGTCACAGCCTGGGGACAGCACCATCTGTCACCCTGCCCAGCCCACGGCTGACCTGCTCTCCCAGAAAACCAGCCCCTGGCAAGCTGGGCTCCCAGATTCCTTATTTATTCCTTAAAACTTTTACCCAGGAAAATTAATTCTATTGCACTGTTTATTTAATTGAATGTTTTCCTGCTACACTGTGCTACAGCCTTGAGTGCATATTTCTGTTTTAATTATATTCATTGCATTTTTAGAGTGGTTTTTCGGTTTGGAAACTGAAAGACTGATGGATTACAAAATTGGGAAGGCGCAATAGTTGCAGTCATATTTGAAACACGTAAATTTGGGGAAAAAATGCTGAAGTTGTGTAACTACACTGAAAACTTTTCCTTTAGATGTGCTGTCCAATAATGTTTGTGAAGTCCTTCGCAAGATAAATAATACATGGACTTTTCTCACTAAACCTCCTGAGAGTGGAATTGCATCTAAAATAAAATATCTCAGTGCCTATTGTGTGCTGCAGCGTGTTTGGGAATACTTTGCCACGGAAGGAAGAGCAGCTTTCTGATTTGGGTGATTATTTTAATCACCTCCAGCATATGCATCGTGGGCTGCTTTTTTAAGAACTGACAACAGCCCAGAATAGGTGATGGGGAAAGAGTCAAGTGAAGGTTATCATCTCCCTGACATTAACACTGGGATGTCAAAAAGCTTTTAGGGGAAGAGCTATGGGTAACATTGACACCTGAACTAAAATGGGTCCCTTATGAATATTCCTTCTCTTTTCCAGACTCCTGAGTGCACTGCATGTGGGGGGTTTTCAGGGGAAAAAAAAGATCTATAGATGCATAAAAACTGGAGCTGGAGCAGGACATTTATAGCAGAAATGCAGCAGAAATCTCCACCTTTCCCAGCTAATTGGTGAAGTAGGGAGCTCCCTGAGGCGTGGAAAACTCGGAGGTGATGGATTCATTCTGAGCTCCCCAGGGCTCTGCCTGGATCCCAGGGCTGGATCCCTCTCCTGGAAGCTGCTCTGGGAACACTTTGGAGCACATTTCCTCACCTGCTGAGTTTTCCATGCCCCACTTGCTTTGCAGTGCTCTGCAGCACTGAACTCGTCTTTTCCTACCGTACTGATTCCATGTGGAATCGTTTAACAACCAAACTTTTATTTTTCCTACCAGAAAGCAATTTTTTTCCCTGAGTTTTTCCTGTTGTTCCACAACTGGGGCCACACAGGAAGCTGTAATTTCTAATTACAAATATTTACCAGTCCTGTAACATCCATGTCACTGAGAAATTAAACCTGGTTCTAGCTAATGAAAAGCTTAGCCCAGGGATTCACCTGTGGTAAGCTGTGGGGATCCATTACTTTCCTCGAGATTTGTGCTGTACAGGACTTAAACAAGGAATATTTGAAGAGGGAACCAAAGAGCTGAGGTTGATGCCATATTTAGTAGTGCAATATAATTTCTATTGGAAGCGGTAGACCAGTAATCTGGGAATTTTGGCTGTCATCCTGCTACTATTTATGAGCAATTTTAATGCAGTAATTACATGTAGGGAAAATTGTTCACTAGGTTGATGAGATAAATGGAAATTTAATCTTTCTTTCTTGTTTGGTTGTCCAGTATTTTTATTACATTCTTCTGGAAGCAAGGGGATATAATGAAAGAATCTGGAACTCCATTGCTCCTTGGAAATACCGATGGTTTGAAAGATTTGCTCAGTGTAAGTTAAAGGCAGCTCATTAAACAAACAAATGAGCTGTCCTTAGAGCAATCAGTATTTACTATTAACTGAACAGCACAGTAAATAATGAATTGCAGGTAAGGAACTACAGATAAGTATTTGCAGTGAATTCAAATTACTTGACTTAAGCCTGAGGCAGAGAAAAGCAAATAGAAAGATAGAAAGAGAGGAAGGAGGGGGAAAGAAGAAGGGAGAGGAGGGGTTGCAAATGGAACATCTGTTGCAGCAATCCGTGTTCGTTTGCTGTGCAGAAGAAAGGTTTTCTTGGCCAATCTGGTGCCCCCCTCCTTGGTGAGAGTGAGAACAAAGGAGGATGTGGAATTCCTGGGAAAAAGGAGAAGAGAAGGCTTGGGGGAGACCTCGTAGCAGATTTCCAGTGCCTGAAGGTTACGAGAAGGCTGGAGAGGAATTTTGGACAAGGGATGGAGGGACAGGACACAGGGAATGGCTTCCCACTGCCAGAGAGCAGGGATGGATGGGATATTGGGAAGGAATTCCTGGCTGGGAGGGGGGGGAGGCCCTGGCCCAGGGGGCCCACAGCAGCTGTGGCTGCCCCTGGATCCCTGGAAGTGTCCCAGGCCAGGCTGGACAGAGCTTGGAGCAGCCTGGGACAGTGGAAGGTGTCCCTGCCATGGCAGGGGTGGAATGAGATGAGCTTTAAGGCCCCTTCCTGCCCAAACCATCCTGTAATTCTGTGAAAAGCAGGACGCTGGGCCTGACCCAGCTCGGAGAGCAGGGCTGATGTTTTTCCCAAGGTCAGGATTTTGCAAGTGGGTCCCTGGCACTCTCCTACCCCAAGGACAGAGCTGTGCTTTGGCACCAGCGAGCCCGAAACCTGCCCACGGCTGCCAAGTGCCTGCACAGCTCCCTCAGTCATTTCTCCAAATTACTTAGGCAGCGAAATTGTTCATTTGCTAGGAACTGGCACACGTTGAGAAGTTTGGGTTTGGAGTTTAATCATCGTTGGAGTGAAGGATTGTGCTGCCTGAAGTTTGGGTGCGTGGCTGTGTCTGGAGCCAGGATGGATGGGCTGGCTGGGGGATATTGCTCATTAAGGGAGGGATTCGGGGTGTTTCAGGTGCTGGAGGTGAGAGGGAAGGTCGGGGATTTAATCAGGATCTCTGCAGTTTCACCTGAGGCCTGGTGGGACAGCCAGAGGCGTGACAGGTGTCCTGAACACCTGAAGCTTGGCAGCCCTGCCTAAATGTCACCTTACAAAGGTGAAGAGCTTGGCCCAGGTCTGTGCAGGGAGGATGTGCCTCCCCTGGCTGCCTGCTGAGCACCAGCACTGCCCCGAACAGGGCACAGAGGAGGGACCAGTGGGGCACATGGGGGAGATGTGGGTGAGAAGTGTTGGCATCCCATAATCGCTGTCACAGCCAGGATATCGCCTCTGCTGCTCCATCAGGGATCATACACAGACACAGGAACAGGAGGATTATCGTACTGGGAGGTTGGCACAAGGTAAATATCTCTACAAAGAGCCTCTTGCTTGATTCACGTTGATGCCTTAGGATTTTAGCTTTTATATTTTCCATATATTTGTAACTCTGCAATTCTTTAGTGGATCACTCTAAACTCCACACACAGTGTCAGCTGCTGCTCTCCCATTTTGGTCAGACACAACAATTCCTCTCCAGGCCTGGCAATCAAGGACACCTCACTGCCTCAGGCCTGAGAGATGGAAACAAAAGTGAGCTGGAGGGGAACAAACTTGGGGTAAATGACTTCATTACCTGAAGCTGTAATTGGAAGATGAACCCCCAATATGCAAATGGACCAAACTTATAAAAGTGTGCAAACCCGTGACCATCGTCCATTTTTGGGTGTAGACCCTGGGGGCTTTGTCTGCCCTAAATGTACCTGAAGGCCCTTCAATAACTAGAACTGCTTTTTATTCCCTTTATTCTGTCTGGCCTCTGTTTTTAGGTAGCCCTGGTGAGGCATCAGCATCACCCCAGGACTGCGCCTCACAGAAAGCCCTCAGAATAAACAGCCGAGGCCCAGCGCAGCTGCCGGGAGGTTTCTGACTGGAATTATCTGCTGGCTGTGCCCAAGTCCAGCACTGCTGGTCCTCCTGTGCTGGCTGCTTCCAAATGCTGCTGCTGTCAGCCCCCAGCATTAGTATTCCAGCCAGGGAACAGGAGTGAGGTGCTAGACAGGCCGACTAATTACAGCAGCCTGCAGAGGCAAGTCGGGCTGTACCACATGATAAAGGATATCCTGCTTACTTGGAACGTTGCTGCTTTGCTCTGGCACTTCATTTAAAAAAAAAAAGAAAAAAAATAAGGTGTGAGCTAATTGGTTTGGTTACGGAATCGAGCTGCGCTCTTGTTTTTTTCTTGAATTTAATCTGAATTTATACAATGCTTTGTGGCACTCGTCTAAAACAAAACTTGCTGTGACCTTAGCAAGCTGCACATCTTCTGTAATCGCAGCTCCCCTGCCTCTGGCTGGCATCCTGACCTGCCTGCTCCTGTCCCCAGAGCTGTCAGCAGATGGGGAGAGGAGCCTCTCGCTGCCACCGACGTGCCATCTGCAGGCAGCAGGGCTGGGCAGGTTTTTATGAGCCTAAATTGCAATTCTGCATCCAGAGGGTTTTCGGTCAGAGCATCTGTTTTAGTGCCGATGACACAGATCTGGGGCTGAGCGTGTGCCAGCAGCAGGTGAGGAGGGGGAGAGCCCCATCCTGCGGTGACAGCAGCCATCAGGTGGCTGCTGGCTGGGGCTGCTGCGTGTCCTGCGTGTCCCCTGTGCTGTCACACAGCCCAGGCTTTGGCAGGCTGAGCTTTGGAAAGCTCCACTGCTCGCAAGTCAGAGCCAGGAGAACTCAAACTGAGGGAATATCAGCTGCCACAAACAGAACTACTGGCGTTGCCTGATTCTGGCTGATTTGCACCCAGGATAGGCTGGGGGTACCAGCTGAGCCTGTCCCCTGTCCCTGTCCCCTCCAGTGTCCTCCTGCAGAGCGGGGCACTAAGCAGATTAGTCAGCTTCTTCCATCAGCAAATACTCCGGGCCTAAGATACTTAAAAGACATCTGGTTTTTAGCCTCATTTCTAAACAAATGAGGCTTATGTGATTATAGTGTCTGTCGCTTGCCCCTCGCTGGCCAATTCCAACCTTCACCCGGGGATTTTGGTCTCACAGATGTGAACTTCCAGGAAGTTTTCATGTGCTGGTGACTGTGTGAACAGAAATCATCCTGGAGGGAGGGCCAGAGCACAAGCTGTGCTCATCTTGGGGTTGATGGGAGAGGGAATGTGCTGGGGGAAAGGGAAGTCGCTGTTTGTAGGGAAAAGCAGCCATGAGGAGAAAACCCCCGTGGACTGGAGGGTGTGGGCTGCGTGGCTGAGCTCTGCCTGTGCTCCAGCTGTGCTGGGCAAGGACAGGCATCCCCAGGGCCACCTCCTGCTGTCCCCGCATGCCAACTGCTCCCCGTGATCCCGGGATTGCCTTTCTGATCCCGGGATTAGCGGGGTGGGACGTGCAGAGATCCGAGAGCTGGGTGTGAGGCAGGCTGAGCCTGGCAGTGGGTTGTCCTGGCGCAGCCCTGCCCGTGGGCTCGCTGCTGGGGAGCAGAGCTGGCCAGGCCCTGCAGGGCTGGGCTGCCTGGTGCAGAGTGGCCTTGTCTTCAAAATTGCTCTTGCAGAGTTATATTGGCAACTGAGGTCTAAATTCTCCTGAGGTTGATGTCCTTCAGCACTGTTAGAGGGTGAACACAGCTTATGCTGGTTGATAATTCACTGGGGTACCATGGATGAAGTTGGCGACAGGAATCCTCCATGCATCCACTTTTGTAGAATCCCAGAATCCCAGAGTGGTTTGGGTTGGAAAGGGCCTTAAAAACCATCTTCTCCCACCCCCTGCCATGGGCAGGGACACCTTCCACCATCCCAGGCTGCTCCAAGCCCCAGTGTCCAGCCTGGCCTTGGGCACTGCCAGGGATCCAGGGGCAGCCACAGCTGCTCTGGGCACCCTGTGCCAGGGCCTCCCCACCCTCACAGGGAAGGGTTTCTTCTTGATTTTTGATCTGTATCAGAATTCTCCCCTTTACTTCTCTTGAATTGCACTTAAATGCTCATTAGAGCTGGATCTGTCTTTTTGCAGCTACACATTTTTGCCTTGTAATTCAAAACCTGAGGGTGTCTAATGGAATGTGTAAAACCCACGTAGAGTAGTTCTGGGACTGTTGGGGAAAAGCAAAGGTTTCATGTTCTGGTTCCTAGTAATGAACTAAATGAGATTGTGTCCTTCTTTGAGCATAAATGAAAGATAAAAGACAGATGAGATTTATGAACAAGGTCATTAGTGTACCAAATTTCTCTCATTAGATCTGTTACATTACTTTCCAACTTACACAACTCTCATTAGAAAAATTTATGAACTGGAATGATTACAAATGCACCATATTCTGAACCATCTCTACTTTTACTTGCCAAACAACAAAAAAAATAATTATACTTCTGTGCTGTAATAGAGCTGTACTTTAGTGCATGTGTTTTTTTGTTAGGAATTTAATAGGGGTTCTTCTTAAAGCCAGGGGATGGGATGAGAGGAAAATGGACCATTTAGTGCAATTTAGCTGCAAACTTGGAGCCTTTCTTTAATTTTATAACCTTGTCAGACCCAGGTTGATATTGCAGGCTAATATTGCTGTTTGTTCTCCTCACCAGACTCCCACTTTCTCATCCCTGCGCCTGATTTGAAGTGGCAGTGAGCAGAAGCATAAGGTATCTCTCATTCTGTTTGGACTCCTTGTTTACAGAAGAGTGATGGAGATGCTATTAAGCACAAAAGGCATCACCATATGCCTGTTTTTCTTTGTATTGAGTTTGGCAGCAGCTATTGAAATACCATTATCAGGTGAGTTGTAGCTATTTGCTGTGCACTTTGCTGTTTTGTTCGGTATTCCTTTGCAGCTATCCCTGAAGGAAAAAAATATTAAATCCTCCTTTCCAGTCGTGTTCCATTTGGAATTTAATCTTGCCACAATGCGGCCTTTGGGAAATTCAGGTCTGATAAAAGGCTAAGCTGTCCTGTTTGGGCCTGCTTAAATGGAGCAGTAAAGTTGTCTAATAACATCTCTCTGGTGTTTGCCATCCAACACAACGCTTAGCTCCGAGGGTTTGGGTTTGTCCTTCACGTAAATCCCTCATTTTGGCTCTGAATCCCCCTGAAGCGTGTTTGATGTGCATCTATCCCTCCTTCCTTGTCGTGCAAGCTGCCATTCCAGCCTGGGAAGGAGCAGGTGGATGTCTCAGGGCAGATGTGGGTCCCCAGAGAAGGATTCACACTCCGAGTCCTGCTCCGGGGAGCAGCTCCTCCGTCCCTCGCCGGCTGGGATGAATTCAAACTGCTTGTTTTACACGGATCATGAGCTTCCAGGACACGTGTAAAATACGGGATGAGGCTCACAGGGAACAATCCAAGGCAAGCCAGGGGACTCCTCTGCCTGGAGTACAGCCCAGACCTCCCGAGCTTTGCATTTTTCAAACATAAATGCACCAGGAGGGTTGAAAACTGCATTTTGCTTTGTTGTTTTGGTCGCAAAAGAAAACCCCAACAAAGCAAAACTCGACAACATTGGAGTTTATGAATTATGGTGGGGAAAAATAAAGAAGTACACCTAAGGAATGATAAATTGAGGCTCTTTTCAGGGTCTCAGAGTAGAACCTGGGCCAGTTTCAGGGCATCCTGTGGATCTGCCATGAGCTCTTAGCACTCTGGAGCCTGCCAATAGCCCTGGTTGCGAAGAAGCAGCCAGCCAGCCAGCCAGGTTTATAGGATATTTTTGTAAAACGATCCAAATTTGCATTGAGAAGTAGAGATTTTTTTGGGTTTTTTCAGGAAAATATTGCAGTGGCTCCTTGTGTCTCAGTAAAGCCAAAGTGGAGCTGTGACTGTAAAGCACAGGACAAACTCTCTGGGCATCCTCTGCTTTTATGAACCTACCCCAGGGAACCACCTAACCCTTAATTAGCTGTAATGAAGCATTTTATATTTTAATAAAAAGGAGGTATTTCTGATCAGTGAAGCTGGTGGGCTTGGAAACATTCAGCCTTGAGACCACGTGATATGACAAGACACCACTTTTCACTCCAGCTTTGAGCTCCCTGCCCTTACAACAGCACCCAAAGAGCATTTTAATTCTCTTCCTGGCTGTTCATAACAATGGGATGATCCTATTATCCCCAGCTCCACTGCAGGGAACATTCTCCTTCCTCTGTTACGTTTGCAACGCTTTAATTCCCTCAGAAAAAGACAAAAAGTTGGTGCAGCCTCCGTGCGTGGCCGTGGGGCTGCACCCCGGGGTGGGTGTTAAACCAGCCTTGCAGTCCGTGGGTTTTCCTGGGAATTTTATCCAGGAGGGAGGCAGCACTTTGCTGCTTCACGTGTGTGCATCTGTGTCTGGATTAAATCCAGTTACTGACCTCACCCAGGCATAAATCTGCCAGGCCACAGCCCCGTGCTTTGCCTTGAGCTCTGGCGTGGTCCCAGCTCTCCCCTGCCCTGGGTGGGTGTGGAGGGGAGTGAGGGTGGGCACTGTCCCTCTGCCAGGCCTTTCCTTGGCCACCGAGACAGTGACAGTGATCAGGGAGTATTGTCCGTGCCAGGGAGGTGATGATCATCTTTCTCCCAAGGCCAGCCTCCCTTCCTGCAGGAATCATGCAATCCTGCCGTTGTCCCTCTCCGCTCAAGGGGAGCTCAGCTTGGCTGGAGTGGCGTTTTAACCCCGTTCCTCCTCGTGTTCAGTTTCCCAGCTTCCAACAATCACGGAGCAATCCCACACCCAGGTTGCCTACCCGTTTGATGAGGACTTCACCGTTAAATGTGAAGCCAGAGGAAACCCCCAGCCCACGTGAGTACTGCTTGGAGAAGCAAACAGAAGCTGAGTTTGCTTTTAACCTTTGCCAAACATCGTTGTGGCTGTCGGGAGCTGCTGCACAAAAACCTGCTCATCATCCTCAGCGGGGTTAAGGTTTGGCTTTCCGTTCAGGCCATTCAGCTTTTGTTGCTCCATCACTTTCCCTCGCCCTGTGAATAGGTATCAACAAGGTTTTCCTTGCTGGGGGATGTTTCGTCTCTGTGGCACGTGCCAAATTCACCCCGTGGTTTAAAAAAAATCCTGTTTGGGCTGTGCTGCAAAAGATGGGCTCTGTCATGGTAATCAGAGGGGCCCAGCTGTTCCTCTGCCTCCTCCACAGCAACCCTAAAAATCCCAAACACATTAAACTGTGTATTCAAACGCCACATTTGCATTTGAGCAGATACCTTGTCTGTACCTAACATCAGCAGGGCCGTGGTGATGGCACAGATAGACACGTGAGGAGTTATTCAGATAAATATCCAAAGATAAGCTCTGTGCATTTTACCCCAGTGTGGAGAAGAGAAAGATTTTTAATGCAAATGTGGTTAACAAGAGTGTAATAATAACAGAGTAAAAACTCCTCCTGAGGCTTTCACCCCTGAATGGTGTTTGGGCTAAATTAATAGCTGGTTTGCTTGTCATTTTTTCTCTTTAATCCTTCCCTTCTCCTTTCTTTGCAACGCAATTTAAACTTTCAAAGGGCATTCTTTTATTTACATCAAGATGATTTGGTAATTTTTAATTGGGCTCTGAATGGGGATTTGTTGCATGATAACAAATTCCCTTTGTTCTGCTGTTTGTCAGTGCATCAATGAAAAGTTTCCTGGTGTATTTAAACGATGTGATAGTGCCTGGTGGGTGAGGGATCCCATATTCCTTCCATCCTGGAGCAAGGATCCCATATTCTCTCCATCCTGGAGCAAGGCAGTTTTGCCAAGACCAGAAAAGTGCCAAAACAACAGTTTTGTTGACATTATTTATTCTCTTCAAACAGTGCTTTTAAAAAACAAAACAAAGCAAAAGAAAAGATACAACTTCCACTGAATTGATGTTACGCTGTCATTTCCAGCTGTCTGATTTTAAATCAGTTTAGGCAAATTTCAATCCATCTGAGAATTGCAGGTACAGGAGCTGTGACGATTCCTTCAGCTTTCATCAAAATCACCCCCCAGCAGCATCGAAACTACGAATAGTTCTGTGGCAAAGAGAAATTCAGTGGGATCATCTCAGTTTCTTCTGGTTCAGCCATGGTGGAGGGTGGGAAAAGCTCCTGTGGATCTTTGCCATTCCAAAGCAGCAGTTCCCCCACAGCCACAGCCTTTGCAAACCCCCAGCTGCTGTCAGCGTGTGGCTTTCCCAGACGCTCTGTCCATCACTGTCCCTGCCCCAAGCTCTGTGCTCCTGTCTCATGTCACAGCCAGTTGTCCAAAAGCAAAAGGAAGGAGAGATGTGGCCGAGAGCCAGCACGAGGCAGAGGGGCACAGTGGTCATTCTGCCATCCGACTCTCTCCTCTTGCATTGAGTTTTTCCTTTTATTTTGATTAAACTGTCTTGGACCCACATTCACCCCTGATTAATACCAAATTGCTGTTCTGGGGCCTGCCCATTGTAACATTTCTTTTATTTTTCAGCTTTAACTGGACTAAGGATGGAAAACCATTTGATTTATCATCTGACCCGAGGATAGTTACATCTAACAACTCTGGAACTTTTGTGATCCAAAACCGTGGAATCATCAACAATTTCCAGGGGAAATATCGCTGCTTTGCATCCAACGTGCTGGGAACTGCCATGTCAGAAGAAATCGAGCTGATTGTTCCAAGTAAGGGCTTTGCTTTTGGTTTGAATTGACAATTATTACTTTCATTATTAAGATGAGAACTGTCTTTCTTCAAAATGAATGGGAAAGAACCAGTCACTAAGGTGGTGTATGGTAAAACGTGAGTTGTTTGTTATTCAGTGAATATTCAAAGAAAAAAGTCATATTTTCTCCTTGGAATGATTCAATTTAGTTCCTGGTTTTGAGGAGAGAAACCAAATCTGGATGCAGGATTTCAGACCACTGGACTATCAACTCCCACAGGTTATTACTGCAAAATAGCAACGGATGCAAATGTTTGAAAGCTCCAGGGGAAGTGATTTGATCAGCTGTGAGTTCATTAATCTGATGTCAGCAGCATTCAGGGTTTGGGATAAATACTGATGGGGAGAAGAATAAAGCCCTGGAACTGGATGGAAAACAAGCTTAAAAATAAAGCAGGGAAATTTACTGATCCTAGAAATTTGAGCTTCCATCATTAGCACGGAGGAAGGGCAGAGAGGGAAATGAGGAATTTAGGGCCAGGTTTGTAGAATTGGGGTGAAATTTATGGGTAGAATCAAAGAATCATTAAAGTTGGCCAAGACCTCTTAAAATCATGGAGTCCAACCCTTAACCCAGCCCAGCCAGGTCCAACACTAAACTGTGTCCCAGAGCTGAAACTTTTGTTTGTACCAATCCGTTTAATCACCTGCAGTTTGGAATATGAGCACACGTTTTGGTCCTAAATTCAGGATTGAAACATATGAAATCAGAAGAGGAAAATCTGAAGCAGAATCTTCCCAGTGGGAGTAGAAAGGACAAGAAACTTGCCCAGCTCCATCACGGAGCAGGGTGACAACCTGGAACCGGTTTTATGCTGCAGTTCAGTGGCAGAGATGAAGAAAAGCAGCAGTGCAGTGGATTTTTTCAGATTAGATCCTGCATTTCCAAGCTCCTACAGTATTTTATTCTCAAATACCTGGCAGCTCCATGCTCAGGTGGAATCCGGGTGGCAGGGGGTACATCCACAGCCTTCTCAGCCCCACAGTGACAGCAGGTGGCTGCTTTTGTACAAAAACCACTTCTGGCAGGTCAGTGCAGATGAAATGGGCTATGAGAAACATGGATAAACATCTTTGTCCCGTCTCCAGCATAGGAAATAATCCTGAGAAGCATTCAAGGCATAGCCAGGGCTGGGAGAGTCGTGGTGCTGTGGGCACGTTGAAAACAAGACCTTGCAAGGCCTGGGAGGGTTCCTGGGAGGGAGCTGCTGAGGATGCCATGTAAATGTATTTTATGAGTGCTCCTCATGAAAGACACGCTTTATTTTCCTTCCAGCCAGTTTTATGGATTTCTTTTCCTTGGGAAATCTATTTCATGTTGCAATGTGCCGCACAGTAATCCCCGATGCCAGAGCCTGGTGTTTGGTGAGGAATTAGCAGGATTCCAGGTGTTGCTCTGTGGTTCAGCCTCCACCTCCTTGCAGATGTTTTAAGGGAAGAGCATTCCAGAGCAGAGGAGAACTGCACAAAGCTTTAGGACTGCGAGTTTAGGTTTATTGAGCTGTTGGACAGGGCAGCTGATGGCAGCTGGAGTTTCAGGCAGGAAGAGGAGAGTGATGCAGTTAAACTTCAGACAGGACTTGGTTTTTAATTTTGAAGTCTTGCCAGGGCAGTGAGGTTAATACAACTTCTCTTAAGCAAAATGTCTCAAACTCTTTACATTTCCGAGGAGTTCAAGTGCTCGGTGTGATGTTTGTACCTTCAGCAGCAGAATGTTCTGATACTCCATTGCTAGTGAACTGAAAAAGATGCTTAAGATGGAAAACAAGGAGTTGATGTCTGTATTTGGGATTATTGAATCTGTATTCAGAGCAGAGATTTTTTGCTTTTAATGAAGAACAGTCTAGAGTAGCTTAAGTAGGTATTAAATATATCGGGAGTGGATGACAACAAATTCATGGAGAGGTTACAAACATGGTTGTTACCAAAAGCAAGAGGAATTTTAGTGCTAATATATGCAAAGTCCTAAACCCAGCAAAAAAAATACATGGTACAGATAATGTATTAGAGAGATTTACCCAACTCACACATCTTTTAAAGCACATTTGCTGTTATTAGAACTCTTCTGCCATCAGCTCTTTCATTTACTGGTGCAATGTAGAAGCTGCAAATTAAATCAGGATTCAGAGAGGAGTAGAAGGCACCTTTGATTTTCTAAAGTGCTGGATGCTCTACGACTGTGCCCGGTGAAAGAGCTGCTGGTGCACAGATCCGCTGTAAATCAGGCGCTGCTCAGAGGGGCTGGGGATAAATTACCTCTATTCACGCCCAGGTTTTGAAGCAGGGACTGGTACATGTGAGATCACTCCGTGCATTCATGAGAATGATGCAGAGGTGGCAGAGCTGTGCCAGCTGTATTCAGGTCAGATGTAAAGCTCCCTGGCAAAGTCAGCGTGCCAGGGAAGGGAAGAAAACCCCAGCGAGGCAGAGCAGGGCAGTTGCTTTCATAAATTACATTTCCACTGCAGAAGCAGAATACTGGGTCTGTAAGGCTGCTGCTGAAAAGGAGAACAAAAGACTGTTTACTCACAGTAGTCATTCCAGGAAAGCAATAGAAATGTCAGCAGAAATGATCATTAAATCTCACCTACATAATGAAAATACCCCACCTCCCCTATGTAGGATGACATTAAGGAGAGGGAGAAGAATGGGCTCTGAGGATCTCGATGTGTTTGCAGCTCTAACAAAGGCCAGATTGTTACAAGAGACATTCAGCATGAAAATGAATTTAAATGGTGAGAACACAGACTTCAGCTCCCCTCCTCCAGCATTTCGGGAATCTGCTGCTTGAATTAGTGAGCAGGCCTGATGCCAGAGGAAGGAGAAGAAGTACAGTTTAAACTTCTTTAATTAACTGTGCTGGAAAAGACTCTTCATGGCAGACTGAGTTAAGATTTATGCTTGGTATTTCTAAAGCTGCTGCTCCAAAAGACCTGAGGATGGAAATACTGGCTGAATGTAAAATTATTCCATGGCAGGCTGTGCTCTGCCAGTGACGGTAGTGCAAGAATTCCCAAAGAAAGCCAGCCCTGAGTTAAAATTCAAACACCCAGGTGTGAATTTCCTGAAATCAGTAAAAGGTGTTGAGCTGATACTGAAGGAGATCTCAGTTTTGTGAAGGCTTTGGTGTAGCCTTTATGGAAGAGAAGACAAAAGAGAGCAGCTCACTGAGACTTTGCAGGTGATGGGAGTGAAATTTAACCCTCTTGCCTCCTACACCAGTGACCTTTACCTATGGCAGCTTTTCTGGCCACCTGAATCATGGGGCTCATTCTGATTCTTGCCTGTGGCCATCATTTTGAAAAGGATAACAGAGATTTACACAGAAAAAAGCTGTCACTGGTTCCATCCCACATCTTCGGGAGCGAGTGGACTCCCAGCCACGCTCTTCCTGCCAGCCAGGCTTTGCGAACTTCTCCAATTTAAGGCAGCAATTAAAAAATCCAACAGGCAGGGTCATATCTCATAAACAGTTCAAAGGCTGCAGTGGAAATTACAGATTTAACTACTGCTCCTGCTCCATGGATCAGAATATCAATTCAGGCATGGAGATGAGCCCTGGAAACTTCCCAAGCTTCACTTAGTGCAGCTCAACAGCAGGGACTGCAGGTCGTGGTTAAGATTCCTTAAAATGTTGGGCTGTTTGCTGTAGAGGATCTAGATCTGTATGAAAAATCATAATTAAATACTAATTAAAGTGTCTAGGGAGCTGGAAATTTCGAGGTTATAGAAATTTCTTGACTATTTCTGCTTTCTCTCACTTTTACATCCTTTAAGGGTTTATTTGCAAGGAAAAATACGAGAATACACATGATGGGACAGATTAAGCTTTCTTTTATCCCAGGATATCTTCAGTAGAATCCAGAAGGAAGGTTATAAAACCAGACCTGGGTTGCAGTGATGCTTTTCTACAATAATTTCACAATATATTTGCTAATTGCTGATTTACCATCCTGAATTCACTCCCATTTTACACCTGGTGTTGGTAGAAACAAGACACAGGGATCTCAGGACAAGTTACCTGGAAAAATGCTTTTCCTTTGGTTCAATTTCTCCACACTCGACCCCAAAACATGCAAAATACCCGATGGAATGGGCTCCATTCTCACATAAACTGGAATAAATTGCCGTAATTGATACAGTTTTAGTGTGAAGTCACTGTAATCAGCAGTAGGACAAAAACAGCTGTAGGACAGAGTGTCCCAAATGGATCCCTGAGTAAACCTGGAGCAATGCTGGCGACTGGAGTTCCCAGCTCTGCTTGCTGTGTTCTGAACCTCTATTTCTGCTAAATTCAAATTAATCCGTTATATTTCACTGTATTGGTCTCCCTCCTGTTTGCTTTAGGTTGAGAATCTGCATTTTCTGAAGGGATGAGGGGGAGACACTCAGGCTCCTTTCTGGATTTTCTCCCAGCCCCCCGAATTTGCCAGTGGTGCTTCAGCCTGGTCTCAGGCACAGCTCAGTCATTAAACTTTGAGTCACCCCAGGGATTAAGCAGATCCTGGCTCCTTGCACAAATGACTCTGGCCACTGATAATCCTCCATTTCCATGGTTCACACACTGTCAGAGCACTTTAATTCTGGTTTTTGAGTGCTGCCTTGTCAGGAAAAAACCCTTGGTCAGCAAAGCCTTTCCCAGGAGTATTTGGAGAGGTGTCACGGTGGGATTTTAGGAGATTCTTCACAACAGGAGTTGGGAGTGCAGGTTTCCATCCTCCCCGTGGCTGTTCCACACACACCCCATGAGATTTGTGCATGGGCAGAGCCCTCCTGGCCTCTCAGCCTTTCCCAAAGTCACTAAATCCCACTTTCCTCCCCTGTGCCGTGGATTTGTGGGAAGCAGCACCCGGAGCTGTGCTGGATTCTCTGTCCCCTCTCGTCACATCCCTGGGTGGGGAATTCCGTGGAATTCCCCACAGTTTCAGTGCCATCACTGCAGAGACATCCACTGGATTTTGCAGTGGCCGTGTGCTGCACTGAGAGCTCTGGGCAATATTAAACTCTTGCACAGCACAGTTCACTTTGTGTGATGCTGTGGAGTTTAACTCAGCTGTGAGCATTTCTGCGATCAGCCACAAATCAGCAGTGATTGATTCTGGAATATCCTCTAATTAGAACATAGGAGCACCGCAAAAAAATCCAAAATATTGCCTGCACAGACATCCTGAAGATTGATGTACAGAATCCAAAGTCTAATGTGGCAGAAGCTTTTTATTTTTAATAAATCAGAATTCAGAAGCTGGTATTTTTCTAGTCTTTGAGACCAGTGGGACTCTAGCAAAAAAATTATGCTTGTCAGAAGGCTTGGCTCAGGAATTTATCATGAGTTTTCATCTCTTGCAGAGCTGCAAGGATTAAGCCACTCAAATTTATCCATTATGAGGAGGAAAATCAAAGTTTTTCAGTGCTTTTCATGGTGAACTAAGCAAAAAAACCAGCATGGAAAGACCCAAAAGCCCAGGTCACCTGTGGTGCAAGTACTTGTTGGAGGTGGAGGACATTTGGGGTCAAATTGCTGCTTCCCCCAGTGAAGTCCAGCTGCCAACATCTGGGCCCCACGTTGGAGATGAACGTCTGTGCTGCCAGCTAATGACACCAGGGCTGTGACTTGTCGCTGTCTCCTGGTGGGACTCGCTGTATTTCTGTATAATTCTGTAATTACTGGCCACAGAAATTCACTGAGAAGCCCAGTGGTTATGGCACCCAGCTGGGGTATCGGAATGCAGATCTAGTTGTGCTAAATGAGGCAAAAAATGGGTTTGAACAAGGGGTTCCGATGTCCTAAATAAGTGATCCCATATTAGTCCATTTACTGAGCTTGTTGGTTTGGTCAGAAATCCCTCATCCTTCACCTGATCCAGCTTATTTAAAGTTTTGTTGAGACTGATGTGCTTTGGGGAATAGATAAGCTTTAGATCAAGAAATTGGCTCTTTCCTGCTGGAAAATACTCCACCTCTGCAGTCAGCAGATGTATTTTCCAGGGCTTGACGACTGCAGGTTATTGAATGTACTGGATATGAATATGCAGCTCTTTTTTTTCACCTGAAATTTCACCTTCAGGGTGGGTGATGCTCATTAGCTGCATTTTGCCTCTCCTAAGAATTCCTAACCTATTAATAACCCTCCTGGAGATAAAATCTCTGCAGAGTCTGCATTCAGGCAATCAGCCCCGGAGTGATTGCTTCTTTTCATGTTTACTAATCCTGAGATGTGTGGAGTGTCCTCAGAGTCCTGTCCCTGCATTTCTCGCCCTCTCCTTTCCTTTGCCTCCCGCACTGTGATGCTCAGATTCCCTGCTGGACCACTGATGTCCCAGGTTGTGGAGTTGCTCTCAGAGCTCCTGGGGTGGCTGGGGTACCAGGGAGGTGATGTTCCCTGTGCCAGTTGGACTCTGCACAGCCAGGACGTTCTCCATCCTGTGCTGTTTAATTGCTGCTCATTTTGCTGGCTGCTGCTGGTCTGAAGTGAAACTTTGGCCGGTTTGAACTTGCCTGAAATGAAAGCAGGAGGCGACGTCAGCCCTGAGACTGCCTGAGCTCAGTTCCTTCAAGGAGTGGTTCCGTTTTGCGGGCTGGTTTCTCTGGGATCATCTCAGCTGAGCCTCCCCGTGCCTGCTTTGGGGTGGGCTCCAGCCCAGCCCTGCTCCCCGTTTCCTCAGACGAGCTCCAGTGGCATTTTGGGCATCCAAGGTTGCCCAGGTGTGCCAAGCACGGGTCAGGCTTTGAAGAAAATGCTGGCATCAGGTGCTGTGAGTGATGGAACATTGATCCATTCACAATTTAATCGGTTTTTAAGCCCAGCTAGAGCAGCCTTTGTGCCAAGCCTGTCCCTGCACCCCGAGCCTGCAGGAACCCATGGCTGAGGAGGCTTCACACCAGCCTTCCTCTCATCCTGGAGATGGAGGAGAGCTGGGACAACCCCAGGCACGAGCGAATTCCGTGTCCTCACCTGCAGGGACTTGCAGTGGATCCGTAGGAACCGTGTTTTATCCAAGGCTCCCCAGAACATCCCGCACTCCCAGGCTGGTTTCTGATCTCCTGGGGGCAGCTGGGGCCCCCTCAGTGCCCAGCCCTCTGTGCCAGGCTTGTCCTTAGGGACCCTGCGGCCTTGAGCCGTCCCTTCCAGACAGCACAAAGGAGCTAAAGAAAGAGTTTGGAAAGAAACGCATTAAAACGGAGCCAAAGCAAAGCACAGGACATCCCAAACAAGTGTTGAACATCACCATTCAGTGCCTGGCTTTGGAGAGGATGCTCCAAGAACTTTGTGAATGAAGGGATTTCCTACTCTGAGTGTCCCAGAATGCAGGGATTTCCTGCTCTGAGTAAAACTCATCATTACTCTGCCTCTGTGTAAATTAAAATCGGTATTAAAGGCAGTGAATGCAAGGGATGATGTAAAGGTAAATATTTTAATATAAACGGTATCAAGGGGGAAGCAAAAGGCAAATTTCCAAAAGGTACCAATAAAAGAGGAACTTCTTTGCTTTCTTGTGCAGGTGTACCAAAATTCCCCAAAGAAAAAATTGAGCCTCTGGATGTGGAGCATGGAGATTCTGTGATCCTGCACTGCAACCCCCCAAAAGGCATCCCCCCTTTGCATATCTACTGGATGAATATTGGTGAGTAAATGATTTTTACACAGTTCAGACCAGGGGGCTCAAAGCGTTTGTCTTCCAGAGTACTTTCATTGCAGATTCATCATGGATAGGAATTGTCATTGTGCAAGGGCTTGGGAGAAATATTGGATATTGAAGAACAAAATTGGAAAATGGGGGATGGAGATCTGGTTTTGCGTGACCCAAAGTTAAATTGTAGAGTGCATTGATACATCTCATTGAATATGAGATGTCAAAAAATTTATATATTGATGAGTCTGCCAGTGATGAGGAGTCCTGCATTTCCAGGAGAGAGGATATCACGTGTCAATATGTTATTTCTGTCATCATTGTTTTCCTCTTTCCATAAATTAATGATTGATTTGTGATACTAAAGGAAAAATAATCCACCAGGTTTATGTAATTATGGGTTTCTGTCCCATTATTTCACAGTGTTTGTGGGTTTCTGTCCCTTTATTTTGCAGTGTTTGTGTTCTGCACGAATTTCTGGCTTTTGGGAAGCGAAATAACTTGAGTTTTTTAATATCAATTTTTCCTTATCAGTTATTATTACATAGGTATATATTATTATATAGAAAGTATTTTAATCACTTGTATACTGAATATTGGTAAATAACCCATCAGTTCTGCTGGATTTTCTGCCTCTTTCACGTCAGAGTTTCATTCTCTGTGTGTGTTTGGAGGGAAGCACATGAGGGGAGCGTTTGGCGGAACGGCCCCGCGTCCTTCCCACCTCACCATTCCTTTTCCTTGCCAGACTTGCAGCACATCCCACAGGATGAGAGGGTCTCCATGAGCCAGAAGGGAGATCTCTACTTTGCCAACGTGGAGGAGAGCGACAGCAGGAGTGACTATTGCTGCTTTGCAGCCTTCCCGAGGCTCAGGACCATCGTGCAGAAGATGCCCATGACGCTGAAGGTGTCCCGCTGTGAGTGTGGGATGAGTTTTCGCTTTGCTGTTGTTCCCTGAGCTCCCCGGGCAGCAGAGCGTGCACGTGTGTGCCCTGGCTCTCTGAGGAGGCTCTCTCTCGACAAAGGGCACCTTGCTCAGTTTGTTTCCTGCACTGTTAACCTCGTTCTTCGGGCTAAATTTAACTGAGGACTTCTGTTAACTGAGCACTTCTCATCCTGGGGATTCCCATCTCCCACGGCTTCGTGTGCCCTCTGTGTGGAGCAGATCCTGATAATACCCTGCTCTCCATGCAGGCAGCACTGTGGCTGTTCCTGCAATTCTCCACCCTGTTCCTTTTGTTTCAAATAGATGAAATTTAGAGCCTGTAGCTCCTGACTCTTCGTTTCTTTGGTCAAATTGCTTTTTAGAGTCTCTTCTTTTTTTTAAATGCCCAATTTTAACCTCCTCTAGGAGCCTTTTTGGCCAGATAAGCACTGAGGTTTCTGAAGAAGGGGGTTATCCTGGAGTGTTTTGGGATGGATACTCGGAGCACTCAGCACTCCTTCTTGCAGCTGTCAGACCCCGAAAGTGCCCTGTCCTTCCTGCTGTCGTCCCCTCAGTGAAAGCCAAGGGTGCCTTAGGGAAATCTGCTGCTCTGGAGCCCAGCAGCTCCCCCAGGAATGGGGCTTCACTGGGTTTTGGGGATTTTGTGGCCACCTCCTCCCTGGGCAAGTCCTGGTTTGGTGCAGCTGCAGCAGTGAGGTTGGAAGGACGATGTTTTCCAGGTTTTTCCAGGCAGCCTGGGATGACAAAAGAGGTGTTTCCAGCTCCTTGATGAAATGATGTGTAGGGAATAAAAGATTCCAGTCATCCATTAAAACCTCTGATCTTTCAGGCCTACACAGCCCAGAAAGCCAAGGGGAATTTTGTGTTCATGAATGAAACTCTCCTATTTAATGCGTGATTTTGAGAGTTTTCTTGTTGGGATAAAAAGATAAAGGATTCACAGTGGCTTTGTATGTTTAATGCTTACTGAGACCGTATCTCGGGATAATAATTGTGAGAAAAACACCCAAATTAAATGTTGCTCTCCATGGCTTTTCAAATGGGTTCAGTCCCCCACACATGCACACAGAGATTAGAGAAAAACGAGATGGGTTTTGGCTGCTGGTAGCCCTGGAAGTGGCCCAAAAACCCACTTCAGTGTGTCCACCTTGTCATCAAAGCCACAGGACTTGGGCCAGGAAAAAATGAGAGGCATGAACTGAAAGGGTTCTGTAAACCCAGCCTGACGTTGCCCACTCCACTCTGTGCCAAGTGCCTGGGGAGGGACTGCATTAAAAATAAACAGAACAAAAATAAGCAATAAGAAACCAGAGAATGGATAAATTTTATCACATTTCTTTTTAGTGGATACTTAGTGATTTTTATTACTGTAGATAGCAAGGATGAAATACTGATTATATCACCCATGAAGTATTTTTCAGAATAGCACAAATCTTTACAGCATTTTCATTGTATTTTCAAAACTCTGTTGCTCATCTGTTGCTTTCCTTTCTGTTTTTCATTCTTCCTTTCCTTTGGGGCAGAAACTGGGGGTGGGGAGGGGCATGGTTTTGTTTTGGTTGATTTATGGTTTCTTTTGATTCTGTCTCAACCCTGCATGTTTGTTTGGTTGTCATTTTTATTTATTTCAGTAAAGCATGCTAATGACTCAGGCTCACCTAACGCTGCTGTTACTAAGGGTGAGTTGAATGCATCTGTTTTTAGCCTTTGAACTGAGACTCCACCAGCTGAGGTGAAATGGGAGCTGCTCAAAAACACATCACAAAAGCCTCTTGATTGCCCTGGGATGGATTTAAGTGGTCTGAGGAACAGAATTGGCTCATCTTGTAGTTTTTGAGAGCAATCTGCAGGGTTTTTAGTAAAAAAGGTAGTTTTTTTTTTCACTTGAGAAAGTCACATTCGTAGTTTGTAAGGAGGTGGAATTGAGGAGGTTGATGTCCTGGATTTCTCATCAGTTCAGAGCAGAGCCAGAGCTGGATGCTCCAAATCTTTTCCCGGCAGTTAGGAGGGCTCTGGGATGAGACAACCAGGGTTTGACACCACGAGTTCATGTCCCAGGGGTCAGCCAGGGGCTGCATTGCTCCAGGATGAGCTCAGGGGTGGATCTGTGGGGTTTGGGTGCCTGTCTTGGTTTGAAAAGACAGGAGTCTGCTAAGGAAGGCAGGAGTCTCCCTTGGAAGAGAAAATGCACCCCCCTTCCCTCCAAATTAATATAATTTTGAAATTAAGGAGCTTTTAGGCAATGATATGAGAAAAAAGAATAACAGTTCTTTATTAATATAAACAACANTTCTTCGGGCTAAATTTAACTGAGGACTTCTGTTAACTGAGCACTTCTCATCCTGGGGATTCCCATCTCCCACGGCTTCGTGTGCCCTCTGTGTGGAGCAGAAGCCGAAAATACCCTGCTCTCCATGCAGGCAGCACTGTGGCTGTTCCTGCAATTCTCCACCTGGTTCCTTTTGTTTCAAATAGATGAAATTTAGAGCCTGTAGCTCCTGACTCTTCGTTTCTTTGGTTAAATTGCTTTTTAGAGTCTCTTCTTTTTTTTAAAATGCCCAATTTTAACCTCCTCTAGGAGCTTTTTTTGCCAGATAAGCACTGAGGTTTCTGAAGAAGGGGATTATCCTGGAGTGTTTCGGGGTGGATAACTCGGAGCACTCAGCACTCCTCCAACTTTGCCCGTGGAGCTGAGCCCTGGGGGCAGGACAGGCAGGGCTTGTGCACCGGGACTGCCACTCCAGAAGCAGTTTTTCCCTGGAAGGGATGTCTGAACTCCTGCTGGGAAGGGGGAGGTGGAGGGCAGATGGGAAATGTGTGAGTGTCCAGAGGCACCAACGTGTTCTGCTGCAGCTCGGGGCACTTGTGACACAGATCTGTAGAGATGCAAAGCAAGGGGAAATTAAAACTAAAAACGAGAAAATGGTTCAGGGAGATCTATGTGCTCTTTTACCAAATCATCCATAACTGGCCATTTTTGAAGAGCTAGCACCATTTGGGGACTGATTCATTACTGTGCTAATTGTTATGATGGTGGTAACTGGGCAGCCACTGAAATCTGCATTTTTCATCCTAAAACGCTTTGTTTGGCAGGCTGGAACAAATGGGCTGTTGGAATCAAATGCAGGTCAATCTTGTTTTATTATTTTTACAGTCTTCTTTACAAATTTTATCTCCATTACTGTAGATTTAATAATTGGAGCAAGAGGGACGGTTCTGCGGGATGCTCAAGTCAGGAAAGGCAGGGTTTCACCTGAGGTTTAAAAATGATGGAGCCAATGCAGAAAAAAGGTGCTGAGGAAGGTGGTGTGGACCTAAAGATCAGGAATTCAAAGGACCAGACTGGCTGAGGGGTGATAGGAAGGTCCAGTGCTTGGAAAACAGGATATAAAACTGTAGGAAAATGGATTTCCATTGATATCACTGTGCCTCCCTTCTGACTGATATCAGGGGAAATAAGAGTTCCTGGATTAGTCTCAAACTGTATAAATACAAAAGAAAACACCCAACCTGATGTCAGAAACCTTCTGGCAGCAGCGATGTTCGTGGCATTATTGAAGAATATCCGAGATTTCCCACCTAAATTCTGTTTTATTTTATCTTTCAGCAAATTTTATCAAGGAAAGGAAACCCAAACTGCTGATCCCTCCTGAATCTGCTGGCAGTAGCTCATCAGTCACTGTCATCAAGGGAGGTGTCCTGCTCCTCGAGTGTATTGCTGAAGGGCTGTGAGTAATGAAAATGCTGCACAACTTAATCACCTTTGGAGGGAGAAATGAGCAAAGGAAAAGGGATGTTACAAATTATGCAACAGTTTTAAACTGAACTCCTGTGCAGAGCTTTTTGTACCTGTAAAGCAGCACAGGGTGCATGCAACAGTGGTGTATTGGTTATTGCTATGGCTTGTAAACAAGTAATTAAAACCATAGCATGGTAAGTATTGATTTTTTTTTTACTGTTCTATTAAAAAAAATTGAATTTTTTTCAGTAGTGCTACTTCTGAGATGTTGAGAAACTCAATAATATCAGCATCAGCTTCTGCGCTTTTGTTCACAGGCTCTAATTTTTTTCTGGTTTTGCCAATTCAGTTTTGCGTCAATGCTCAAAATTTAAGATTTTCCAGGTGTTAGATCTCAGGTTTTTAGAAACAAAATTCTCGAGTGATTTTATACAAGACATCCTTTAAGGAATGGTTGGACCATTGGGGGAAAAATCATCAATCTCAGTTCCAGCAGGAGGTGCTGGCTCAGGTGTGAATGTGAACCTGGCTGTTTTCTGTGTTCGTTCCCCATTATCCAGAATTTCCATAAAAATGTTCATTCCACGGTGTCCTCACAAATGACAGGATAAAGAGGAACAAATGCATAGCCGAGTAGGAATACAGTGAACCAGAAGGAGCTGTATTGGTTTGATCCTGCTAAATCCAACAGCAAAGGGCAAACCTCAAAGCTTGGACACTTCAGGGATGCAGGGGCAGCCACAGCTTCTCTGGGCACCCTGTGCCAGGGGCTCCCCACCCTCCCAGGGAAGAGTTTTTTCCTGATAGCCCCTCTAAACCTTCTCTCAGTTTGAAGCCATTCCCCCTTGTCCTGTCACTCCAAGCTCTTTTAAATAATCTCCCTCCACCTTGCTGGCTCCCTTCAGGTGGTAAAAGGATTAACATAGGGAAGGGTTAAAACAGCTGCTTCGTGTGGGAAATCAGGACAATTTTGTCCGTGTTGTAAATAGCACAGGACAAACTAAGGGTAAGTTAGGAAAGGGGCTGGGAAATAAATGTTGAGAGCCACCCTCAGAAGGAGCTGTGATTCCCTCTCGGGCCTGTTGCTGCTGCCCCAGCTCGCTCAGACACGAGCCCTGCTTTGCTCTTCCAGTTTGTCCCGTGTGCCTGTCAGTGCAAAAGTCGAGCTGCCAGCAGAGAAACAGAAAATCTGTGCACGCACTAAGCCCCCAGTGAAAGCAGAGTCCCTCTGGTTTGGCTGGGACAGAGCTTTGTGAGAGCAAAGCCTTAAATCACCATCCCCCCATGCTGGACGTGGAGCTGCAGGCTCTGCTTCACACGGAGATAACTCCTAATAAAGCCTCTGCAATTACATTCCCTCCGTAAAATTCCAAAGTCAGGGTATTTATCTGCCTGCACATGTTTAGGGCATTTTGTTTTTCCATGTGGGCTTGAAAGGGCATTGCTGGTGGAAGCTGGCAAGGAGTTGGGCTGGCGTTCCTGAAAGGAGGTGAATGACTTGTCTCTGTTGGATTCACTCCAGGTATCTGCAGTGAGTTTTGCTTCCCTGTTGCAACATTTCCTCGTCTAATTCACTCCCCATCAAGCAAATCTGCCAGCCCACAAACCTCCCCAAAGCCACAGCTCTGATTTTAGAGGGTTCTCAAGGGATTTTAATAGGGAGATCACCTTGGAAATACTCAAATATGAATTTTGATGTACAAGCATGAATATCAGATACAGGAAGAGAAAGCCAGAAAAATCTTTCTGTTCCTTTGGAAAAAGGTGAAAAGAAAGACGTATTTTTGTTTCATTCAAAATTTTTCCAGGAAACTTTTTGAAAATCAATTTTATGAACAAAATGGCGTTTTTTCAAGCAGTCACTTTTGAAGGAACACAAAGGACTCCTTTGTCTTATCACCAAGCACATCTTTTCATCAAAATCCTTCAAAAATGCAACTTTTAGAACCAGACGTTATTTTTCTTTGCTAAAATTCCCATTTTCAGCAGAAAAACGATCAGCTTTGCCTACATCTCTGCCAGTGCATCCTGCCAAATGTCCACGGACCGTGGAAGCGGATTTCAAGGAACTGAGATCAGGGGCAAACCAGGGAATCAAGGACATTTCCAATCTGTCATTTTTGGGAAGATTTACACCCCGAGCAGCGGCAGTGGCAGGAGGGCATGGCTTCGGAGCTGGCTTTGGGACAAGAGCAGGACCAGGACTCTGGGAGGGAATAATGGGATATTTGCAGGGCTGTGCTCAGAGCTGGTGGAACACCAGAATTCCCGGGCACCTGGGGCTCTGTGCCTCGTGCCTGGGCACTGAGCCACGGGCACAGATGGGCACGGGAGGAAGCAGCTCTGGCACTGAGGCCGTGTGTCCTGTGCGGCGCCGGGGTCGCCGAGCCCGGCTGGGGACGCGCAGACACCGTCTGTCCCCAGCTCTGTGTCACTGCTGGCGCTTTCTGAGGGTGGCAAGAGCGTTTTGGCCACCTCCAAAGAGGCAGGAGGGGAGGGAGGCGCTGCGGTGGGGTCTGGCCCTCCTGGATGTCCTCAGGTGCCCTTTTGGAACAGCGTGGAAGGAGCTCCAGCCCCTTTCCTGCTGTCCGTGCCGAGGCGCATCCAAGGAGTGCAGCCTCGTGCTTTGCCCTGCTGGAAATCCCACTCACAGGGGTTGTGCAGGTCAAGGAGCTGTAGAGTAGCTGTAAAGTGTAATGCTTTGATATCCCCACAGTTTTAAAAGGGCTCAAAACCCTCTAAAAACATCTCCCAAACCCCAGGCGTGACCTCCAGCGGCTCTGGAGGTGAAGCATCGCAGCAGCTTTTTGTGTTCAACTCAAAATCTTCTTTTTTTTCTTCCTTGTCAGCCCAACTCCTCATCTCAGCTGGGTCAAGGTCACTGGGAACATGCCCAAGGATGAGCCAGAGACGGAGAATTTTGGGAAGACCCTGAAGATCGAGCAAGTGACAGCAGCTGATGAGGGGACGTACCAGTGCACGGCCAGCAACCTCATGGGCAGAGCCAGGCACGAGTTCCACGTGCACGTGGAAGGTGCTCAGTACTCTTTACTAAAATTATTGCTTTAGGACCAAAAGGTGGGAAAAGGGAAGCGAAGGAGGTTCTTTGTTAATAGGACTCAAGCAACTCCACAAATTTGTGCCAGCCTCTTGGGTTTGGGGAGGTTTGCAAAAGGAGCAGCTCTAAAACAGACAAAAAAAATATAAATAGTGCCTTTTTTTTTTCCCTGAACCATGAAGGCCTTACAAAGTGGTGAACAATATAAATGAGCAGGTTCAAAACTCTAAAGATGGGAGGGAGTCAAGCAGAGCTACTGATGAAATGTCTTGTATTGAGCTGAATGTCAGACAAAAAAATCTAATTATTCTTTTTGCTCTTAAAAACTGTGAGAATGGCTGTGCTGGGCTGGATCAGAGGGGCATTGAGCTCAAGTCTTTTTCTTTGGTTTCCACCAGAAGTGGGTTCTTAGGGAGGGCTCTGAAAATTCAGTGAGCAGACAAGGTAATGTTCATCTCCTCCCCTCCTTCACACACTCCTTTCCTCTGATTTTTGTGTAAGGACAACCTGAGCTGAGAGTGTTTTCTGTAATCCCTGAAAAGTGTCATAAAACCTGTGAAACAAAGTTAAAAATATGCTTTCTACTATTTTTTAGCAGTTAAAGACATGGAAATATGACCCTTTTTGTCACCTCACTGAGTATCCCTGGCTCCTTTCTCCCTTCTCCTCCTCCCCAAACCCCAAGGTGTGCACCAGGGGGAGATGCCCTTTCCTGGGCTCCAGCAGAGCTCTGCTAAGTCTCTGCCAGGAACTCCCCTTCCCACTTTCTCTGCCCATAAACAGCTACAAACTGAGAATCCTGAGGCCCAGCTGAAAAACTTGCTGGAAACGTTTTCCCGATGAAAAACGCTCCAACCTCTGCTCTGCACTTAAAAAATAAAATAAATCCCTGGCAGTTTCACCCTGTTAGAATCTTCCAAGTGCTTCATTTTCATCTGGGCTCCTCATCCCTCCGTGGTCACCGGATTCCTGATGGGAGAAAAGCACTTGGAGCTCCCTGCTCTGCATTTGCTCATCAGCTGAGGAAAAGCTTTTTTTCCCGGTGGCTGATGGATCCTCTCCATTCACTCGACCCAACCTTGTCCCTTGCACTCCTCTTTTCCTTGCTGGAAGTGTGGCAGGGGAGGATCCCAGGGCATGGCAAGCTCTCAGCTGTGCTGGAGGGGAAGTGCTGACTCCTAGAAATCCTTCCAGATGGTTTGGAGCATCTCTGCTCTAGCAGAATATTTTAACAATCTGGCTATGATTTTCTCGGCTGCAAAAATCGATTTCCTTCAAAGAAATTGCAGGAGCTGCAAAAACTAAAATACCAGAGAAATAACATTAATTTTGCAGTTTAGAATATTGACCTTCTTCTCCCACAGTCTCCAGAGGAAGGAAAACTTCCTGGCAAATTGTTATTCCTGCTTATTAACAGCCAAGTGCTTAGAAAAGGAGAAAAGAAGGAAATAATCCCACTCCAGCCATCGCAATGTAGAAAAATCCTTCTGCAATTGCTGTTAAATCCATTTTCCATGTGTGTAACTAACAGTGGCTCCTGTCACCAGCAGGGATTCTTCCTATTAGGAGTCACCTCACATCCGAGGTATCAAGGTAAAACTGAGCCCAAACTCTGTTGTCTTCTACGATTTCTGAGCAGCAAATGTCGCTGTCGTTAATCAGAGATGGACACGTTCATCATTCTTGCAGGAGCTCCTGGGAGCACACTCAAGGGCAGATCCTGAGCCTTAATTTCAGGAGGCTTCAGGGAGCTTGTGCTGACGTGGGGCTCCTCACATCTGACAGGTTCCTCTCACAGGATGCATGCAGGGAGAAGAAAATTAAATATGGAAGAAAAATTAGCTGTTATTAACCTCCAGCCATCCTCAGTGGAGTGCTGGGGTGTAAATCAGGATTTTTCTGTCACTGTGCCACGTTTTCTGTTCTTCTTTCTGGTATTTGAGGACCTCAAACCAACAGCCCACCCTTTTAAATACCAGTTTTAATGATATTTGCATGCAGCCCACTTGCTAATCCTACCGAGTCTGAGGGCAAAGATTCAGGCAATCATTACCAAGCATATGAAAATATTCAGCAAGCAAATTGCGTGACTGTTTGAGCATTTTAATCTCTCTTTGCAAGGGAAGATGTAGCCTGGAATACCTGAGCAGACACAAAACCCCCACTGTTGTTATTAAAATGAGAGAGAATTATTTTGAAAAAATAGCAAAGCAAGTCCACAAATTGTTTTGACTTCAAATGTTGATTTGGTTGTTGTTTGGAATTCACCAAACCCGAGAGAAAATGAACATATAACCTCCGAATCCTGCAGGATCGTAATGATGTAAAGTTACTTTGATCTGGATTGAGGCTCCTGGGTGGGGTTTAATAGAAATAATTGTTACAATATAATGATTAATTACAGTAATGATGTAATAGCTCAGGGCCTTTGCAGTTATGTCTCGTAATGCTTTTATTACTCAGCCAGAGCGAAAGAAAAGAGATGAAATTAATGGGAGGCAGGAGCAGAACTGGGTGTTTTAATCAGGCTCAAACTTTCTGTTTCACTGGGAAATTGCTCCAGCAGGGATGCAGAGCCCAAGGTGGTAACAGCAGCTGCTGCTGGCCCTGGAGTGGGATGGATTCCCAGCCTTTGGGAAGATGGGAGGAGAGTTTGAAATGAACTTGACAAATTGGGGAAGTGGTGTGGGATAAAAAGGATGGGCTTCAGTAAGCACGAGTGCAGAGCAATTCTCACCAGGCAGCACTAATTGGCTTCATCAGCACGGGCTGGGAAATGCCTGGCTGGGCTTATGGGGAGAATCCACTGCAAGAGGAGCATCACTGGGAAGTGTTAGTGTGGCAGAAAAGGCAAAAAACATCCTGCAAAATAGAAAGAAAAGTGTTGTTGGGAGACACTGCTGGGAACTGAGAAGGCCTCACCTAATGCAAGCAGGTTTCCAACTTTACCTTCTTCAGGAAAGGTCAGGAGAAGGCAGCAGGGGTGGTCACAGAGCTCAGAGTCATGGCATTTGGGGGAAAAAAAAACATAGATCTCTTTAATTTAGGAGAAATTACATCTGGGGAATGCACAACAGCCTGCAGAGGAATGGAAGTTCCCTGGGGGTGATGGAAGATGGGGGAGAGTTAAAGTGCAGCGGGGCAGAAGCTGGTTAGATATCCCAAATTTGTTCCACTCATGGGGAGAACACAGAGGGAGAGGCTGAGGGGAAGGTTTGGATCCTTTGTGGGTGTTTTAGGGGCAATGATGCTGCTCTGCTGCAGAAGGACACAGGAAATGCCCATTTTAGATCCCTTTCATTCCTGGATCTGTCAGTATTTCCCATAAAGACACGAATCAGTCAGGAGGAGCAAATTGCTGGCTCTCACCAGGAAGAATAAATGATGCAGTGAAATATTTGCCCTTCCAGATTAACTCTTTGAGTAACCAACCCCTGGATATTGTATTGGCTAAAAAATATGTGTCTATTTTGTTGGATTTTGTGTACTTTAAGCCGTGTAGCACATCTGCCACGTGGAAAAGAGGTTCTTCAGCCTTTCTGTGAAATTGCATTTCACACCTGGCAAAATCTCATTGCCTCTGACTTCACAACTTCTTCACTTTCATGGAGCACCCACAGCAATTCCAGTGCTGAGAAAGGAAAGAGGTGACATCAAACATCAGCTCACACTTCCAGAGTGTGGGGACAGGTGGAGATGGGAGGGGATCCTCCAGGTGGTTTGTATTCAGCTGTGCCTGGTGTCTCCAAAACAGAGAATATCCTGTCTCAGTTTGTGGCAGATTTAGAGGAAAAATTCCAGACTGCTACAAACCTTTTCACCTCTGTGCCTTTGACTCATCTTCTCGTGATGAAACCATGGTGTACACGAGAGAGAAGGAAAAAGATCTGCAAAACCAAAATGTTCTGGTGTCTGCAGAGTTTTTCCCTGGAGCCAAATACCAGGAAGCTTAACAGATGTGGTCATGTCCCTGTGGGATGGGAAGTGGCACTGAGTGAGGATGGTGGGAGAAGAATCTGTGCCGTGTGAAGGAAATGGGATGATTTTATCGTTTTAAATAAGCTTTAGTGGCTTGAATTTGACTTCAGTCTTTCTATGTTGATGAAACCATTCTGAGTTTTGTCTTGTGGGAATGCTTTTGTCACCCTTTTCCTCACCCTTTTGCCTGGGTGAGGAAATGCATCACACTTTAGGGGTGTTTTTTTTTTTAAATATCTGTGTGAATGTGAGCAGTGACGTTTTGGTTTAGCATATCTCACTGATAACATCTGTTGCTGTATTTACCAGGCAACAGCTCTGTTAATCTTCAAAGCATTTTATGAGCATTAGCTGATGAATCCTCACGTTTTCCCTGCATTAGCTCACCTTTTCTAATAGAGAAAGAGGCTCAGTGATCTTCCCAGCACTTGCAGAAGAGGCAATGTCAGGTCTAGTGTTAAAATCTGTAATTTTGGTGCCTTTCAAGGGGAAATGATAAATTCCAGGCTGTGTTTCGGGCTGAGGCTGCCCTCTGCATTCAGTCAGTAAATGAAGCATTTGTGAGATAAATCCTCTTTTTGTCCCCTTCAGTTCCCTTCCCTCATTAAGGATGTGTTTTTCCAGCGAGGTTTGGGTACCTGATGCTCAGGGGCTGCTCTGCAGAGCAGAGTTTTCCCAGAATTTCCCTGGAATAGCTGGGAGAGCACAGGGAATGCAGCAGTACAGGGCTGCTCCTCTACCACCACCCTGTGGGCACCCAAATCTCTCATCCCCAGCGGTGAGAGAATGTTTTACCATTCCTAAATGTGTTATGGATCAGCCTCTGGTCTGAATACACGATGGAAAACCAGGAGATCCAGATGATGGTGCATTTCCTCAGCACAGGGAGAGGGGCAGGTGGATCAGTCCTGTCCTGGAGCTCTGTCAGCTCCCAGGAAAGGCGCTGGGAGCCACTTGCTCGTCCCTAGGCAAGGAGATTTGAGCTGGGTGGATATCCACACCTTGTTTGCCTTGCTGCAATAGTCTCACCTTAATTCTTAAACCTCCTCCATGTCTGAAGGTCCTGGTGGAAATGCTGACCCGTTCCCCCTTGAAGCTTCTCACCTCCCGTGTGCGTTCATTTCCCCCTTGGATAAACGCTGCCCGTTCCTCCGCCCTGCCTGACCCTCACCGAGCCTGCAGGACAGGATTGGAGTGGGCTGATGATAATTTTACCTTTCCCGACGTGGGAAACACGAGGAATACAGCTCAGCTGCGGGATGGGCTGCGAGGAGCGGCTGGGAAGTGTTGGTGGCGTTTGCCATCTCCTGGAGGATTCCAGCAACAGCAGAGGCGCACGTTGGGCTGGGACTGTGATGTCTCAGGATTTTAGCTTTTATATTTTCCATACGTTTGTAATCCTGCAGTTCTTTAGTGGATAACTCTAAACTCCACACACAGTGTCAGCTGCTGCTCTCCCATTTTGGGCAGACACAACAATTCCTCTCCAGGCCTGGCAATCAAGGACACCTCACTGCCTCAGGCCTGAGAGATGGAAACAAAAGTGAGTTGGGGGGAGCAAACTTGGGGTCAATGACTTCATTACCTGAAGTTGTAATTGGAAGATGAAGCCCCAATATGCAAATGGACCAAACTTATAAAAGTGTGAAACCCGTGACCATTGTCCATTTTTGGGTGCAGCCCCTGGGGGCTTTGTCTGCCCTAAATGTACCTGAAGGCCCTTCAATAAATAGAACCGCTTTTTATTCTCTTAATTCCGTCTGGCCTCTGTTTTTAGGTAGCCCAAAAAGGCATCAACTGATCCCTGCTGTGTCCCTTTTTTCAGAGCCTCCCCAGTGGCTGAAGAAGCCCGAAGGTGGGGTCTACAGCGTGGGGACAAACCTGGTGCTGCTGTGCGAGGCCATCGGGAACCCCGAGCCCAGCATCCAGTGGAAGCTCAACGGGATGCCCATCGATGGTACGTGCAGGGCCAGGGCGCTCCTCCAGCCCGTGCCCATGTGAGAGGTGCCTGTGTGGCACCCGCTTTGAGAGGACCCACAGCTCCTAACACACCGAGTCACGGCTGGTTTGGCACCTCTTTAGATATGAATTAATGTTTATTTACTTAATGAAGTTAAATTTAACTGTGATCTAGAAGAGGGTGGGGTGGACCCTGCTCGTGTGGAGCAGTGGTACCTTTGAGGTGCTGCCTCTGCCTCTCCTGTAACTCTCCCATCTTTTGTGCATCTGGGACAGCTCAAGAGCTCCTTTGTGCTTCTGGGTAAGCCCGAGGGGCTGGGGAGCACTGGTGTAGCAGTATTATTATGATTATTATCATTTTAAAAGGTCTCTGTGGGGAGTTTACTGGAATTTCGTGCTCTGGAGCACTTTCCTCAGGCCACGGGACTGCTGGCAAAGGCAGAGCCCTGGAGCTCACTGGCTGTTGGGCAAGGTCTTGGTTTGATCATCAAGATGTTCTTTCCCTTGGCTTCCAAGCGGTGAGGAGAGCCTGGGAGCTCCCCTGTCACGGTGTTCCTCCAGCTCCTGACACAGTCTGGTGTTTTCCAGGCAGGACCTTCCGAGGGAGAATCTCCACCAGGGAGATCAGCCTGACCAACCTGCAGCTGCAGGACAGCGCCGTGTTCCAGTGCGAGGCCACCAACAAGCACGGCACCATCCTGGCCAGCGCCAACGTCAACGTCCTCAGTGAGTCCCCCGGGCTGTCCCCTCCCAGAGACCACATCCAACAGCCCCAGGCTGAATCCTCAGAGCAGCCTGGGGCTTGTCACCATCTCACGGTTCCTTCGGGCTGGCCCCAGATTTTAAGAAATATTGTGCGAATTTATGTAACAGGTCTTACCGTAGGCAATGTTCTGTGCTTAGCACAGACACTCCTGAGCTTTGGTGCCTTTTAAAAACATGGTTTAGTTGGGCTCAAAAACCTGAATTCAGATGTAGTGAAACCACTGGGGGCTGAATTGTGACCACAACACCGGTTTTGAATTATTAAGTGCATTTTTAATCTTTGATTTCAGTTGTGATGCTCAGCCTGTTCTTTAAAGAAAGGGAGTGAGGGGACTTTATTTAATAAAAAAACATCTCTGGAGGCAGCAGAACTGGGTCTATTTTCCCTCCTGGATGTTTCCATTTCTGACATGGCCAGCAGTAAACCCCTGTTATCTGTCAGTGAAGCTTAGGAGAGCTCAGCTGCTCAGTGCAGCTCTTCCAAACAGCTCTGAAATTCCCATTAAACACCTCAGCCTCTCACCCTTGCTGGAAAAGGGGATGATTCAGGGCCAATATTTTCATTCCCAGTTTCGAAATGCAGTGCTGCTCACCTTGCATTCCCTCCTGCAGATATTGCCCCCCTGATACTGACCCCAGATGGGGAAAATTACGCCACGGTCGTGGGTTACAGCGCCTTCCTGCACTGCGACATCTTCGCCTCACCTGCAGCAGATGTCAGATGGTAAGGTACTGGGAACTGGGGTTTTTTCATGTGAAACAAGTTCTACAGGCTCCCCCAAGTTTGAAAAGTCTGCTAGTTATTATTTCTATGGAGTTAAGAATAGAAATGTTTGACAGTACCGTATATAATGTAAGTTTTTGTGTTTAAATATGCTTTTAAGAATTCTGAAGAACTGGCTTGGGAAAAAAAGAGTTCCTGAAAGTCCCCAATACCTGTGTGAGACAAATGCTGGGCTATACATTAAGAAAAACCATGCTGTTTATAGCCAAATCCTGCTGCAGCTTCATCAGTTTAATGTTGGCAACCCTTCAAGTTTGGACACATTATTGAGGTGGAAGCACAGTGACTTACAGAACACATTTACTAGACGTGGTTCCGTAGGGTTGGAAATCACAGGATTGTCACAGCAGGTGACAGGTGCAATAAAATTGCAGGTGGCAGCTGTAGATTAAAGACAGAGTATTTTAGAGAACTTTTTAGACACTGTGGGTTCGGTGTGCAGGACTTTTAAGTCCCTTTACGATTTGCTGCACGTGGATAAAGTGCCTCACTAATCCTGACTTTAATTGCTCAGTGGCAAAGCCGAGTCCCAAAATTCCCCTGCAATAACCCCTGACCACGAAAGAACACTTCCTGCAGTAACCCAGGCCTGTTTTTATCATCTTTAGGACGAAGGATGACAGCATAGAGCCCCTCTCAACGTTCCGCTACGAGTTAAACAAGAACGGCACCCTGGAGATCAGGGACACCAAGAAGGAGGATTCGGGATCCTACGCCTGCTGGGCTGCAAATTCTGTGGGGAAAAGAGCAATCACTGCTAATCTGGATATAAGGGGTGAGGTCTCACTTGAGAATAGAAAAAAAAATCACAACTGCTAAGGTTTTATGTCCAGAATTTTTTCAGGGAATGTGTAAGGAGTAAATATTCAGTCCAGGATACAGATTTATTCTGTGAATTTAGGAATTTACCGGATATTATGATCTGGAATTGTCACAGATCTCTTGTATGTGTAGCCTTTAAAATAGTCCCAACTTTTCAGCTGGATTTCTCCATGCTCACACACGGTGCTCACTTTCTTCTGGATGCTTGCAGCAGCTGTACAAGCCACCAAAAATTCGCAGTTTAGATCCATCAAATCCATTGTTGCAAAGGGATTTTCCCTCTTTTTTATCACTGCCCTGTTACACTCAGGACAGGCTCTTGGCTGACCCTTGGGAGCCCTCCTTGTGCTCCTGGCCTTGGTGAGGTCCTTGTTGATCCAGATGTGTTCCTGCTTCTCCCTCAGCTCTGGAATTCCTCCTCCCTAAAACTCCTTCCCATCCGTTGATCAGAAGGCACATCCCAAACTGGAAGAACTCGCACAGTGGACGCTTTGCAGGGTGCTGCTGGTTGAAGGACTTTGCACTGGGCTTTTTTGCCTGTTTGTTGATAAATATTTTTAAACAGAGCAAAAAAAAAAAAATCCTCAGATGTGTTTACTTCTAAATTTTAGATCCATCCCTTGCGCTGCAGCTCTGTTTTCAGGGATTTGGGTGGTTGGTTGGCAGGAGGGGTTTTTCCTGGAGGGTGTGATGGCAGTGGGCAGCTCCTGTTGAGCACACAGGTGGCATTTATGGGTTTTATACGAATTTACTGAGGATTTAGGGCTTGCCAATAAAAAAACCACCCTTAAATACTCAATTAGCCAAGTCCTCTAAAGGGCTCTCTGATGTAGGTTTGCTGTGACAAACTTGAGGAAAAAGCCCACTCTTTGTGTTCCATTTCCACCCACTCCCTTGGCTTGGGGAATTTTACAGTGATAATAAACATAAAAATGAACAATGAAATTCTCACAGAGCAACGTTTCACTGCAGAACTAAATTCAGCTAAGTGCTTTCTTCTTACTTAGTCATCTGTTTCTGCATTCCGATTACAGTCAATTAAAAGAACAAACTTGATTGCAATAATTTTTTCTCACTTGACTTTAATAAGCTTGTAATTTTTCTTGGATCATTGCCAAAGCTTATTTCAAATGGCAATTAGACATAAAAGTCATATTCAAGCCTTTATTTTTTTTATCATCCATTTCATGACAGGCTGCTAACAAGGATTTTCACCTGTAACTTTTTTTTTTGGTGGATTTTTCTGGTGGATTTTTTTTTTTTTTTTCTGGAGCCCTTTGCTTTGGAACGAACTAAAAAATGTTTCAAGATAAAAAATGTTTCAAGATAAAAAAATAAAAATGTTTCAAGATAAAAAATGAAATCCTGGCAAATATCTATTTCAAACCCCACCATCCTTCCCTTCAAATGTTTGTATATATAACAAAAAAAAAGACGTGATTGTTGCTCCTGAGGCTGATTTGTATAGATGAAGTGCTTGGTGCAAATTTGATGTAATAGTCCCTCTCTCTCCTAATCAAAGTGTTTTTCTGTGATCAATCAGATGCTACAAAACTTGTTGTTACTCCGAAGAACCCCCGAGTGCTGAAATCACATTCGATTTTATTGAAATGCCAGGCTGAGTACGATTCCCACTTGAAACACAGTTTCAAATTATCCTGGAGGAAGGATGGAGATGAGCTGCCAGTCAACAGCACGGAAGGTGGCAGGTGAGTGGGGAAGGAGCAAGGCTGTTCTTGATCTCAGCTGAATGATCTGTGGTGCTGGAGCTGGAGTTTCATTAAACATGAGCCTTAATAGCTTGAAATGCAAATTTATGTCTGCAAAGAATTCTTCATGCGATCTGCATTTTATACACATCTAAATATAAATGCAGCTCTGTGAGTTTTGAGCCAAATGGGTTTGGGGTTTATTAACTGTGTCACCATCACAGCAGAATATAAAGTTATATATTAATACATATATAAAATACATATATATATATTTATATATAATATAAATGTTGGCCCAACCCAAAAACACAATCCTGACCCCAGTACAGGTTGTTTCTCCACTTCAGTGGATCAGTATTTTCTTACAGTTTGCACTTATTCAGCCAAAACAAAGTCTTTGCAATGTTGAAGTGATGGAAAACAGGTTTCAGGGATTCTGCCATGAATTTTTCCTACATCAGAGTTTAGGATTTTCAGGTCCAGGCTGAATTTTGCCCTGTTTTTGGGTTTCCGTTGACCTCAAGGGGCTGGAGCTCAGCCTTTGTTCCATAGGAGGGGCCCCACAGGGAGAAATCAGATGTCTTTATTAATAACTACAGGAGAGAGATGGTTTCCTAAGTTCAGGAGAGGCTGAAAATTCCGCTGAGCTCTCGCAGGGAGGGGAGGCAGCGCCATGGAAATTCCGTGTCTGCCCCAGAGCCCATGTCCTTGGATTCATGGCAGCTTCCCTGGTGCTTTGGACATCACACAAGTGCCTTGGGGATGCTCAGTTTCCCTCAACCCTTCCAAAAACTCCATCATAAACCCCATATATTTCCCTCATTAATGTTGTGCCACAGTCCTATGTCCCAGATGCTCATCCAGTGCATCTCGATGTGGCTCCTTTCAGAGCAGGATTGACAGGCCAGCCTCCAGCCTCGGAGGCTAAATTGCCACAAAACACAAATAATAGTCCTCAGCACAGTGTAGAACAGAGCCACAATTACATTTTAATGTAACAGGCCCAGTGTGCAGCTCTTTAATGAAAATGTCCTGTGCCAAGTTCTTTTATGAACAATTTTTCGGAGAGCGACATCTCCCTGTCGTGTTTATCTTACAGATTTTTCTCATCCTTGTTAATTTATATATATATTTTTTTTGGCCCTGCAGGATAATTCTGGACAGGGATACCCTGTTCATATCCAGCGTGCTCCTGGAGGATCAGGGAGTTTACACGTGCGTGGCCAGCACTGCCCTGGACACCGCCGAGGCCGAGGCGCAGCTCATCGTTCTGGGTGAGGTCGATTTTCCCGCTGTGGAAACAGCTCCTTGCAGCAGGAATTTCCACTTCTGCTTCTTTGCTTCTTTTCACAGAGCCTCAATAATGCAATTTCACAGAGCCTTTCACTCCTTAACCTCAGCTCTGCTGTCCCTCATCTCCGGGAATGGCGATGCTGACACGAACTCGATTTATTTTCATCTTTGCTGTAGTAAGATGAGGCAGCATTTTTGCCTCAGTTCAGTGGCTGCAGGTGGAAGGTGTAAGAGCACATTAAGAGTGGCTCTGCTGCTGCTTTGAAGTCCTTGGCCAGTCCTTCACTTTACTGAAAGTTTGCACACGAATTTGAGTATTTTTTGAAGGCCATCAGGCCGATACTTGGATGTGCAGCTCCTCAGAAGATCAGTGGGAGTTAAACACCTAAAAGGAATTAATTATATCTGTGAACCTGAGCATGAATGATTGTCCAGGGAAGAGGAGAGAAGAGGAGATGCTGGGGAAGATGAAAGAGGGAAGTTCTATTGCCTGGCCAAAGATGCTGAGAACATGGAAACTATAGGTGAAATTGAAATGAAGGCATACTTTGAGATACCAGGCCTCAGTTACTGAACAACTAGAAAACAATAGTGTGGCTGACTGAAGATAATCCCCTTTGATTGAACAATACCTTCTGCTAGCAAACAGGTCCAAGAGTCACAGAAGACCCTGCCAGCTTGGCAGAGAAGGTCCAAAGAGTGGTTTTTAGGGTTTAAAATGTAACACAGTATGGTAATGCAATGATTCTTATAGGCTATATGTAAATGATACAGGATTTGTGTCTTGTACTAGACTGGTTGATGAAAATCAGNAAGAGAAGAGAAGAGAAGAGAAGAGAAGAGAGAGCTTTGACCCCCTGAGTCTGAAGCCTGACCTGGTGTGAGCATCCTCACAACCTGCATCTCTCCCTGAAGGACCACTTGGAATTAAGAGGATGAATTGTGGAGGGCTGTGCACCCATGGCACACAAGGGCAGCAGCCAGAAGCCAAAATTCTGCTTTGTGGTCCCAATTTTGGCCAGCCTGGTCTAGTGGAAGGTGTCCCTGCCCATGGAATTAGATAATCTTTAGGGTTCCTTCCAACTCAAACCGTTCTTTGATTTTATGATTCTCTGTGACAGCTTTGCATCATTTTAATTGCATTTATTTTTGCTTCATTTTACGTTTTTATTTATTTCTGGCAGCGATTGCAGCAAGGAATAAGTCAATCTGCCCTTCAAGATGTTTTTCCACTTTAAAGAAGTGATATTTTGCGGTAAATAGTAAATTAGGAAGATGCTGTGCACATTATTTATGGTGCCGTGTCCTTCAGTGCTGTATAATTCAAAATGTTTGTAGACTATTCGTTACTTCACTTATGAAAATTTCATAAAGCACTTTATTCCTTTTTAGAAAGGTGGTTTGCAGGAGAAGAAAAACAGTTTTGTGCTCTTTTCCCTTGCTTATTGTATATGAGAAAGGTCTTGCTGAATTAACAACATCTGTTATTTTCCAAGTGAAAAATTCAGGTTTTTGCAATCAAGGACTTGTGGGATGACTGGAGAACTAAATATGGCACAGATGGAGACATCAGAATGGGGCAACTAAGAGTAAAATAAATATTCAGCTAGAATAATTCTAAGTATTTGTTGTGTGTTTAATGAACAGGTAGAGGGGTGAGAATATTTAAGATGCACTTAAGATCACCATCTTTAAATTAATATATTGAATTTTTACCAGCTGTGCTCCAAGGATAGAAGAGCAAAATACCTGTAGGTCAAACTGTGCTTTCCTGGTTTTTTCCCAGGTACAAGAGAATTAGGGAAAGAAATGCAAGGAAAAGAAAAAAAAATCAGAATAGAAACTTTTTAACTTCTTGATGTACCCTGAGATGAAATCTCAGTATTGTAATTAAAAAAAAAAAAAAATCAGTACAAACACAGTGAATTTGTTTCTCAGTGAGAGTTTTGGTGGTGGAAGTCACTGGTTTTCCTGTAAGAAATGACATTGTCAGCCAGAAGTTCCGTGGGGACAGCATGGGTTGAGCTGGCAGGTAGTGAATTTCCCAGTTCCTTGTTAATTTAGGTCCCCGTGGCTGGGATAATGAATGTTCTCCTTTCACTCACACCCTCAAAGGGTTCAATTTCTGCCAGGGCTGAGTCACCTTCTCCCAGCCTGGTCTGTCCCAGGGTAAACTCGAGTGGTGCTGACACAACGTCCTGCTCAGAGCAGTGTCGATACCCGTTCATGATGAAACACATCTGGGGGCTGATCTGGAAAGGAAAATCTGTTGCTGCAAGCGCAGTAATGAGGGTGGAGGGAGATCAAATCGAGAAGGATTTTGTGTTTATAAGGGAAAAATCAGCACCAGAAGATTCAGCCTGGTTTTCTGTAAGAAAAAAGATCTTTCAAGGCAATTCTTTTCCACAATTTGTCCACCTAGAAATCAGGAGGTGTTTCACCACCATCCTCACTGACTGTGCTGTTCCAACCCTCTGGAAAATGCCAGGACGAACAGAAATACCTTGCTGTGCTCCTGACGCTTCTGCTTCATTTCTCAGATGTTCCTGACCCACCAGAAGACCTCCAGCTCTCGGAAAACCAAAACCGGAGCGTTCGACTCTCCTGGAAAGCTGGGGCCAGCCATAACAGCCCTGTTAATGGTAAGAAGGGGTTTTTAGCATAATTCTCAGTGCTGTTCAGAATTCTGGCACATCCTGGTTGTCACAGGACACAAACCCTGCTGACGGCCAGATTTAATCACTTTAACTGTGACAGTTCATTTGTTGTATGTTCATTTCCACCCACACTGTTCACACCAAGTTGGTTTTTTTATCTTTTTCCTTTGTTTCTTGTCTTTTTTCTTGCCCAGAGTCGATCATAGAGTTCGAAGAGGACCGCTGGGAGCCGGGGAGGTGGCAGGAGCTGAGCAGAGTGCCAGGGAATGACACCACAGCCCTGCTGTCCTTGGCCCCATATGTGAATTACCAGTTCCGTGTGGTGTCCGTGAACGCCGTGGGCAGGAGCCAGCCCAGCAAACCATCCCTGCGCTATGCGACCCCTCCAGCTGGTAAACCTGGCCCTGGTTTCCTAAATATTCGTATTTTCAGTGGTTTTTGGGAGTATCTGTGCCCTCCTGTGCTCCAGAGGGCGTGAAGAAATCAGGGTCGCTTGCGCTGCTCAGTGGCAGCCTCAGGGATTATTGAAAGTAGGACCTGTGGTGGGAATTACCCCCAGCTGGTTCAGTGGCCTGGAATAACCCTCAGTAATTTTGGTGGGGCAGGTGACCGTTTAAATTGACTGTATTAACTAAAGTCGTGCATTTTCAGAAAGATAAAATCAGCTGGAGGATGTCTCGTGCCCAGCCGTATTCTGATATTATAGATATTAATGAGATGGGAACCCTGCTGAGATGATTCTTCAGTTGTTGGTAAAAAAGAGCAGCCCAGCAGTTGCACATCAAATGTCCAGGCGTTGTTTTGAGCATTTGGTGTGCAGTTAGAACAAATCTAAATTTTAATGACCCAACTTGCTGTGCTGCATAAAATTCCCAGGGATGCCAAAGGGAGGTGTCCACGCTGCTGGGTTTTCCTACACCTCCAGCACCTCACTCTGCTGATTTTCCACCTTTTGCAGCCCTTCATGGACAAGGAGCTGTTGGAGAAGGGCCGGGTTTACAGAGAGCCTTTCAGGATTACTAAGCTTGTCAAAAATCTCCATTTACAGAGCATTCACTAGGGCAGAAAATATTGTCTCCCTGAAAGTCATTTTAGAGGCCAACTGTTCAGCACAACATTTGCATTCCTTGGCATTTTCTCTCTTTTTTTCCCACGTTTGCTCCAATTTCAGGTCCTTCTCCAGCTTTCCAGCTGCGTGTGTCCCTCTAATGATGCACCTTCTGTTTGCTCTCCCCTCAGGGAGAAAAATCTCTTCCTCGTAATCCCCCCACATCTGGTGCTTTCAAATCCAAAAGTCACAGTTCCTTGTTAGCTGGTGGCTCCAGCCACCAGGGGCACTTAGGAATCCAAACTGCATAAACGCCGTGTTTGGGTCCCATCAGCTTTGCTGATCCAAGTAATTCATCTCGTGAATGTTTTTTGTTTAAGTGCCTGTCACTAATAGGGGAATTTCACATCTTTTTTTGGCATTTAAATGCTAAATGCACATAAATCCTGAGATGTGCAAACTAACCCTGTCACCTGTGTGCTTTCAGCTCCAGATAAAAACCCGGAGAACATCCGAGTCGAAGCTTCTGAACCCAACGAAATGGTGATGAAATGGGAGGTAAGGCAAGATTAGCAAATCCTATAGGAATGATCCTTTATTCTTCTGAAAGGTGAATTTGACTTAAATGTACTCTGGATTTTCACCCTCAGTATCATTTTTGTTTCAAAAGACTGTTTTTTATGTCTGACTTCACAGGATATTAAATAAATACGGAAGTCCTGTAAAGCACAGTGAGAATTTTCCAAAATTTGCTCTTCTCTGCTTCTTGTATGCAAGCAAATGCTTCAAATAATTGTGGTCTTACCCTGCTCTGCAATTAAAATTACCAGGCCCAGGGAGGGGATGGGTGGCTCGTGGCTTCTGCCCTTCCAGCCTAGAGGTTTAAAAACGCCACAGATCCCTTGTCCAAGAGAACATGAGCTTGAATTTTTACACCAAGAGCTAAAGGAATGTGGATAAACCTCCAAAGCCTGTGATGTGCATCAAAGGAATTATGTAAAAGTCTTGAGGACAGTTTCCAGACTTCAAATTTCCTGGGTTTTAAGCCTCGAGCTTCTGTGCCAGCAGTTGAGTTATGTATTCCTTCATTTAGCACAAATATCCACAACTGTGGAAGGAAGCAGATTTTTGTTGAGGCTGGAATTACACACAATTTGCATGAGGTTTACTCCTCAATCTGCTGCTCCCAGCGAAGAACAACGAATGTTTCCCCAGTGGGAAGTCATGGTTTGGGGTATAATTGCATCCAAAAGGAGATGACCCTCAAGATCCATGGGCTTGGATTGGAATGGGATTTTTAGCCCAGGGTCAGGGGAGATAATCCTGTCTCTCAGAAAAGGTTGGACTTGATCTTGGAGGTCTTTTCCAACTTTAATGAAATGCAGAGTTTTAGTACCCAGTGTGTTTACTGGGAGATACTGCGATGGCCAACACATCTTTGAGCACCAGGAAGTTCATGATCACTGCTCAGACAGGGCAAAAGTGGAAGTGAAAGCTGATCCTGAAAGGAGAGAATGGGATGGAAAGGCTTTGTTAAATCCTGTTGAATCATTAAGATGTTGTTAAACAGGATATTCATTTATTTATGGCATTTCCTGTGTGCTTTTCAGAGGAACTGCTGGGCTCTGCACATGCTATTTCTGACAGACAAAGGCTGCAGAATGATGTTAATCTGCCTATTTTGGATTAAGAGACCAGCTGAGCTTTAGTGACTGGAATTTTCAGCCCAGGATTTGCAGCTTTGAGGGAGATCAAAATACGAGTCAAGCAGTGCTTCAATATAACTCTATACGAGAAATCTTTTTTAGGAGGAATTTTTTACTTCTCCAGCTTTTCTTGCAAATCCCATTCCCTGAGATCTTTGCTGTGGAGGTAGTGTATGTGAAAAGCTGCCCAATCTCCCAATTCCTTTGCCACAGACATCCCAAAGATCCTCACAGCAGAGCAAATCAGGGGAATTTTTGCAGATCCCCCAAATTTAGGCCTTCTGGTGCATGAGGAGCATCGAAGGGACATCACTTTCTGCTGCTAATTGATGCCATTTCCTGTAAGACCTCTTGGATACAAACCAGCTATTATATACTTACTTCATATTTCCCTATATTTAAACATTATTAAAAGCAGGCTATATGGTGGGAAACACCCACAGCTGTTTCAGTGTGTAGCTTTTTTGGTAGGGTAGGTGATTATTTAACGTTATTAATTAAAGTAGTGCATTTTCAGAGAAATAAACTTAACTTCAGGATGTCTCACGACAAGCTATTGCTCTACATCTCCTAATATTTTATAAATTCATGTTAATTAGCTGGAAACCCTGCTGGGATGAATTCTCCAGCTGATTGGTAAAAGCAGAGTGGCCCAGCAGTTGCACATTAAATGTCCAGGCGTAATTTCAAGCATTTGGTGTGTGGTTAGAGCAAATCTAAATTTTAATGACCCAACTTGCTGTGCTACATAAAATTCTAAGATAAAATGCAAATTTTATCTCTGCTAAAAGGCACACACAGCCTTGTGCCAGACTGTGCAATTCAGTTGTGCTGAAGGCGTGTGGTTTTGCATCGTGCAGGAAAACCTGTGGCAAAACAAAACCTGATGTGTGTAGGATGCAGAAATATGGCTCCTAGCAATTAATCTGGATTTTAGTCCAAGCCTTTCACCCTCCTTTCTCTTGAAGTCATGATGTTGTTATTCCAGTTGTCTTCAAATTAAAACGACAGCAGAAAGTCAAAGCTTGGGGTTTTTGCCCCTTTTCCTCCCCAATGGTGTTACACACATCCCAAAATTATCCCCCCTCCCCTCGGCTGCTGTTTTGTGATTACAACAAAGGCAGACGAGGTCTCTTTTAACTTTTCCCCAGCCACTGAAGCCCGTGGAGAGGAACGGGCCGGGGCTGGAGTACAAAGTCAGCTGGAGGCAGCGGGGCGTGGAGACCGACTGGAACGAGGAGCTGGTGAAGAAACACTCCCTGAGCGTGCGGAACGTGCCCACCTTCGTGCCTTACGAGATCAAAGTCCAGGCAGTGAATAATTTAGGATCTGGCCCGGAACCAAACGTCACCATTGGATATTCAGGAGAGGACGGTGAGTGGCAGGAGCTTGCCTGTAAAAATGGGGGTTTATTGAGCTGCAAATCGCTTGGATTGTAGTGATGGATTAGGCAGCCCAAAGGTGCTGGAGGGCCAGTGCTCAGCCTGATGGGCTCCGTGAGGCGTGGACATGACCCGTGCTGGGTGCCTGGATGCCAGCCTGCTGGAGTGTGAGGGGTTTTTTGGAAAGGTCGCTTGTGCTCTCATTAATCTCAGTTGTTGGCTTAGTCTGGGTACTTGTTCGAAGGCCACAGTCCGTGAGAAGACTCTGAGGTGTAGCAGTCGTGTTTTATTTGGTGGGAGGAAAATCTTTGGGCCCTCTGAGGCTCGACCCAACAGTTTAATGCTGTCAGAAGTTCAATACTCTGACAATTAGGGACAAACTCGCAGGCACTGGGTGTTTATTTGAATTTACAGACAATGCCACATTCCCGTGTGTGCTGGTCTTACCCATGAGTCCTTGAAGAATGTGTCATCTTCTCCAGCCTGGGTTTCTGTCCCATGGTTTTCCACGGCTGGGGTTTTGGTGCTGGAAATGGACTCGGTGGTGTCAGACAGGAGAATCCCCACTGCCCACCCAGACGTGGGAACAGGAAGGTTTGGTGGTGTAGAAGAGCTGGTGAATAGCAAGAAGAAAGAAACTCCACAGCATGTTTATTTTCTTTGTCTGTTGTGATGAGTCTAATTTTACATCTACCAGTGGAAAATCTTCCTTGCAATTCAGTTGTCAATGGATCAAGGCCTCCTTTTTTTCAGGCACTGTAATAGCTCTCTGTGTTAGGCAGTGATTAAAATCCTACTGTTTAATGAGCTTAGCTGTAAAATGAAATTGATTATAAAGAAACCCTTTATGATTGCCTTCTTGAGTGCTGTGTTAATCATTTTTTTATTCTTCTCACTGCTGTAAGCATTGCTTGAAACAGGAAATCATAAATACTGGTGTAGAAATTCATGTGTCCCAGTGCACATGTATCCCAACCCTCAGCAGAAAAATATGGAAAAATAATGTTTATTGGCCCATTCCTCCCACTGGCTGCAGGTGGAATGGCTTTTTTCTTGCCTGCAGTGAGGCTGCGTGAAGTGGCGCAGCTGGAGCTGGAAAGCCAAGCCTTGGAGCTGTGAACAGTGTGAATCTGGGCTCTTGGAAGTGTTTTTAACACCTGGGACTTTTGTTTTTACAGTTCCAGATGCTGCTCCTTCGGGCGTGACGGTGGAGGTTGAGAACAGCACCCTGGCCAAAGTCTTCTGGTTTGGGATACCAAGGGACAGAGTTCGTGGGCACTTAAGAGGCTACAAGGTTACAAATTTCTCTGTAAATATTTGTATATAGTTGAATAAATTATTAAATGAGTCCCAGATTGCAATCTCTCATTTTTGGGAAGGTGAGAAAGATCATGATCATGCTCAGCCCCATACAACATAATTTATACGGAATTATATTATAGAAATCCCAATCTCCACGCAGGTCAGCTGGTGGAAAACAAAAAGTATTCTGGATGGGAAGAGGCATCACCCGGAGAAACAGTTCCTAACGTTTGTGGGAGACAGGAACTATGGGATGATTCCTGGCCTGGAGCCCTTCAGTGAATTCCGCTTGACGGTTTTGGCTTTCAACTCCAGAGGAGATGGCCCCGAGAGCTCCCCCGTGGTGTTTGAAACTCCAGAAGGAGGTGAGGCAAGAGGGAAATATGGGATGGAGGGACATAAATTCAAATTGTCCTTGTGACAAGGTGAGATGATTCCCTTACTTAAGGTGGTTTTAGAAACTCCACTATTCTTAGAACCCTTCAGTTGAAAGGGGAGCTGTGGGTGTTGAGCTACATAATATCCTCATTTAACAAGAATTTGTGGGGACAGACGTGCTCACTCCTCTGAAAGCTCATCCCTGTGTCTTCCAGTCCCTGAACAACCACGTTTTCTCAGGATCCTGAACTTTGACGAGGACTCGGTCACTCTGTCCTGGGGACTTCCCAAGAAAGCCAACGGCCACCTCACTGGCTACATTCTGCAATACCAGATAAGTATGTGCCTGTTTGCTTTGAGCTCAGAATCGGGGCAGGATTAGTTAAGGAAAACTCCCAGGTGTGATCTGCACAGAGGCTGCAGTCAGCTCCCAGAGCTGAAAGTTTTCCATGCACTTTTCCCCTGGAAGCTCCCGTTGCTGCCATTCCCTGTCCCACATTTATGGGCTGATTCAATTATTTCATATTGGCAAATTATGTCTAATGTAGTGGTTAAAAAAGACCTATAAATTTTAGATGCATTTTATGGAGGTGAAACTCATTTAATACAGAGTGAATTGTGAGGAAAGCACTCTATGAAGCCACGTTAATACAGATCTGCACATTATGTCAGGGAGATCCTGTCCCCCTGAGGGCCTCAGCAGAAACACCAAGAACCACCTGAGTCATGGTACTGAGTGATCACACTGAAAACAACCAAATACCAGGCGATTTCCTTCTTTCTTGCCTAGGAAAGAAATGGGAAACAAAGACAAGCTCAGGCAAGACCCAGTACTTGGCCCAGACTGCCACAACACCAGTTGCGTGGTGTGGTGATAATTCAGTGTAATTTGTATGTTTTTTGAGGGTGGAAAAGGATTAGACTGGGCTCTATTTATAAAAAAAACCCAAATGTAGTACTTTTCACGTAACTGATGGCAGAACTGCTCAGTTGCCTTTGCAAACAGGGGCTGGAGTCTGGATCTTCTCTTTGGTTTCGCTGATTATGGGCAGAGAATGGATGTATTTACAGAATCCCAGACTGGTTCAGTTTGGAAGGGACCACAGAGAGTCATCTGGGTCATCCCAGAGCACAGGAGTGTGTCCAGACAGCTCTGGAATATCCCCAGTGAGGGAAACTGCCCATCCTCTCTGGTCTCTGTTCCAGTGCTCGGTCACTGCACAGGGAATTTCTTCCTCATGTCCTGGTGGAGCTTCCTGGGCATCAGTTCCTGCCCATTGCTGGGCACCAGGGAGCAGAGCCTGGTCCGTCCTCTGAGCCCTCCCTTCAGGTGTTTCTGTGTATTTATAAGATCCTCTCTCAGTTTTCTCACAGCCCCTCCTTCAGCTGCCAGCTCCGAGGAGCCAGAGCAGCTCAGGGCACACCAAGCACCCTCTAAGTTGCTGGTGAAAGTTTGCAGCTGTTTGGAAGCAGAGCGAGGAGCAATTGATAGATATTTAATGATCTGGGAGACAGTCATTCTTACCTCCACTCAGGCTGTGCATGTGTGCAATCAGAGCTTTTCCAGAGCAGTGATAGCTCACCGAGCCGTTGGGAGGCGGACGCGGAGGACATAAATCCCATTTAACACCGGCACGAGGGGCAGATGCACTCACCCAGCCTTCTTCCTCCCCTCTCCCTGCTCAGTGCTCCCCGCTGGGGTGCTCAGGACGCATTTCCATGGCTCTGACCGAGGTGCTCTTGCCTTGCAGTCAACGAGACGCACGAGGTGGGTCCCGTGAGCGACGTGCGCGTCGCCAACCGCTCCGCGCTGAGCTGGCGCCTGGCGGGGCTCAGCCCCAGCACCAAGTACAAGTTCTACATCAAGGCCTGCACGGCCAAGGGCTGCGGGAAGGCGGCCACCGAGGAGGGGCTGACGCTGGCCCAAGGCAGTAAGTTCACACAGTCTGGTTTGCTGGGGAGGAGCTCTGAGAACGGTGGGAAAATGTTGCGTATAGGCAAAACCGGACAAAATAAGGGCCTTGTGAAATCATGGCTCAGGCCTGCTACTTTGGCTAAGTAGGAAAGGACTCTGGGAAAGTGACTCAGCTGAAAAATGTTGCGTACAGGCAAAACTGGACAAAATAAGGGCCTTGTGAAATTATGGCTCAGGCCTGCTACTTTGGCTAAGTAGGAAAGGACTCTGGGAAAGGGACTCAGCTGAAAAATGTTGTGTATATAGGCAAAACCGGACAAAATAAGGGCCTTGTGAAATTATGGCTCAGGCCTGCTACTTTGGCTAAGTAGGAAAGGACTCTGGGAAAGGGACTCAGCTGAAAAATGTTGTGTATATAGGCAAAACCGGACAAAATAAGGGCCTTGTGAAATTATGGCTCAGGCCTGCTACTTTGGCTAAGTAGGAAAGGACTCTGGGAAAGTGACTCAGCTGAAAAATGTTGTGTATATAGGCAAAACCGGACAAAATAAGGGCCTTGGGAAATCATGGCTCAGGCCTGCTACTTTGACTAAGTGGAAAAGGACTGTGGGAAAGTGACTCAGCTGAAAAATGTTGCGGATGGGTAAAACCGTACCAAATAAGAGCCTTGTTACCCTTATAAAATCATGGCTCAGGCCTGCTACTTTGGCTAAGTAGAAAAGGACTGTGGGAAAGTGACTCAGCTGAAAAATGTTGTGTATATAGGCAAAACCGGACAAAATAAGGTCCTGGTGAAATCGTGGCTCAGGCCTGCTACTTTGGCTAAGTAGAAAAGGACTGTGGGAAAGTGACTCAGCTGAAAAATGTTGCAGATAGGCAAAACCGTACAAAATAAGGGCCTTGTTAGACTTGTAAAATCATGGCTCAGGCCCGTTACTTCAGCTGAGTAGAAAAGGACTATGGGAAAGTGGCTCAGCTGAACTGGAGGTAGAAAAACAAGTTATGTAACCATTACGTGCTCACATCGTGGTTTATGGTGGTTGGTTGAGTTGCGTTTGTTGTGCTTAAATGGAATGTAACGGATAACGGCCTAACTGCTTAAAAAGGCCTGGTTTTTGCAACAGAGCTCTCCTTTGCACCTGCCTGGGGACTCTGCGTCACTCTGCTTCGTAACAGAAAAATCCATCAGGAGTAATCCAGGCTTGACATTTCCTTTGTAATTAGGGGCAATAAGTTTGTTTTCCTTGCCATGAGAGCAATCAATGGGCTTTTTAATGTGGCCGTGGTGTTCTTCAGGAAGGCAGAGCTCATCTGTTTCGTTTTGCTGTGCAGTCCTGTTTCTGTTCCCACTGATCAACTCCTTAAGCCATGCTGGAATAAGTGAATTGCTTTCAGGCACGAACAGAAAATTGAAGATGCAGATAATCCGTTCTCAGTAATGTTATAAAAACAAATTCTGCCCATGCATGAAGATGGGGGACTGCCAGCAACATTAGGGTCAGCTGTTTGACATGGAAAATCCAGATGAACATAAAGTTGACTGCATTTGCTCCATTATTTATGATTATTTTATCAGAGACCAGGAGTGAACATTTGTGTGCCGCTTACACCCTGTGCTGAAGCACTGATATTCAGTGATTTAGAGGAAAATCCCAAGCACTCTATGATAGCTCATCTTTCACTTTCAGCTGAAATGAAATAAAATGTACTGTGCTCAGCAAGTCTGAGATCTCCACAATACTGAGGAGCAGCTCCTTGCTATTAATCAGAAACCATTGCTGTGCACTTACCCCGGGGAAGGAGAAAGAGAATGTGACAAGCAAAAGAGTCCTGACTGCATCATTTTTAGCAGATAGCAGCCTGCAGCAATGTTGATCTAAAACAGAAAAATGGCCCATGTGCTTCTGGACTTCTAAGTTGCAGAATTCTTTTCAGTTACTGGTAAAACAGGTGAAAAGTGTTTTAAACCATCACGTCCCAGTTCCAGATCCAGTCAGGATGTGCCATTTGTTTTCTCAAGTGGTAAAACTCCTTTTCAACTCTCCTTTGGCCTCCAGTCTCACTATAGGATACAGGTAGCAACTATTAATCACCATGATTGAAAATTTATTCCTCATTAAGGAAAGAAAAATATTATTTTTTTTCCAAGATAAAAATACCCCATTTCCCCTCATTAGTTACCTTTTCTGGCCTTCATTGGGCAACCAGAATAATGTGTTTTTACTACTTGAAAGTCTGTAACTTCTTGGAATAACCTTGTCAGGGTTTAGAGACGTTGACATTCATTTTGTTCTCATTCTCTACTTCCCTAAACTCTGTGGCAACACCTGATTCTTGTGAAATATTCTTAGACTAGAGTAGTATAATTAATGAAAGCTGCAAGGGTTCAGTTCCATGATTTATGTGTGCTCCTTGCTGCTTCTCAAGCCACCCTCAATTAGGGCACTGCATCTGTCACTGAGGTGCCATTAGAGTTCTGTGTCATTATTTGCTGCCTAAATTGTTCAGATATTTCTCACCTAAACATGATAGGTCGGAAAAAAAAAATCACTCTTTTTCAGTGACTTCCTTGGGGTTTTAAGCTGTGGTTTGGGGAGTGAGGCAATTGCTCAAAATTAAAACAATCTCTCATTTTGAAGGAGGGGAGTGATTTCAGAAGTCAAAGTTTGTCATTTCAAATGACTCCCGTAAATGACAGATATAAAATGCGGTGCCCTCTGAAATGAAACTCCGTGATGGAGCACTCCACGTTTCTTTGGGGGTTGATTCAGTGATTCTATAACCACTCTGGTCCAGTTTAATAATAAACCCATAAAGCTCTTGTTGTTCATTTTAAGGCTTTGGAAACTTCCACTGCTGCAATTCAGCCTTTGCCGTGGGTATTTCAGAATTTCACAATGCATTCTGCCAGGAAAGTGGAGATTCTGAGGTGGCAGCTCTGGATTCATTCACATTTTATTTTTTTTATTTGATCTCCATCATTGCTGTTGTTTTAATTTATTTGCTGTTATTCCTGTGTGGAATTAGAAAGAAAAGAGAATCTCTTTATTTAATATGTGTGAAGATTTGTGTAGCACCACTGAAAACAAATCTGTGCAGGGAAAATAACTCACATATGAAACCCTGACAGGCAACCTAAGATCTTTATCATTTCTTGATGAAATATTCTGGGACAATCATGAAGAACCTGAGCAAAAGGGAATTTGGATTGTACTGCAGAATAAATAATAGTTTAATTTCTGTGGTTTCATTCCACAGAAGAAGGTATGTTGTCCTTAGAAAATGACTATAATCTATATCTTCATATTTTCAGGCAGTATTTCTTAAATGACCTCCAAACTAATTAATTTTCCCCTTGAAAACGTCAATTTCCCCAAGATCATTAGCCCTCAGAAACATAACACGAAATAATGTTCTTGCAGAAGTGAAAAGATTAATTTAATGTAGCAGCCCTTCTTTAACACAAAGCTCCTTTTCATCTCGTCACCAGTGTTGCTCGGGGATTACCAAACACGTATTACATGTTGAGAATTATCATTGTGTGTCCAGAAATCCAAGCATTAATGAGAAAGTCATCCACATGAAGCCACACAGTTGGAGGTTTATTCTCCAGAGAAGCCAGGAAATAAAAGTTCACCAGTTTCATTATATTCCAGTTGGCACGCAATTCCCAAAGGCTTTTGGAAAATCTTAGGCAGAGGATTCTATCTTTCAGGGCCAGAGTAACCATTTGGAACATGACATGTGGCTTCAGCTCTCTTTTGCCATGGGCACAGTGGAAAAGGAATAATAAAATGCCTTTCCCATATTTAACCACTGGTGCTGTTAGCAGCAAACCCTATTTGCTCACAGTCAAGAAAATTTAATGAAATCGGTGAAAATCTCTTGATCACCACCTCACCTATAAATTTTTCTCAATATACTTTACATACAACAGGTTTACTAATCTCTGTAGTTTAAAATAATCCCAATTCAACATGAATTACCTCCTGCACTAAAAAAGCCCTGGAAATGAAGGATATTTATGCTGCGTATTTATACATTTTTAATAGCCAGGCAGCAGGGGGAAATTAATGAAAGTTCAGCTTTGCATTTATTGCAGCAGATGTATTTAGACAGGTATGGTTATAAATTAAAATGCTGCCCACAATTAGTATTTCGCTCTCAGACTGCCAGGTTTTTTATGTAAGTATATTTTATAACAGATGTGCTAACTTTTGGAGAACACTCTGGAAACTCTTTGGGGGTGGTTTCTATTGTTTTTCCCTTTATACCATAAGCTTCTGTAAAAAATGTGTATTCTGTTCTCCTCATAAATCTTGGAGCCCGGTAGGAATATTGTAAAATTGCGGTTCAGTGTTTAATGTTCATGCAAGTCCCATGGTGTGGCTGATAAATAGTGGGAGAAGATGAGAAGTGCTGGTGATATGCCTTTATTACTAATGCTGTTTCTCCCTTACTGGAGATTAAAAACCCAACCCAACTGCTTTCAATTTTCTGCAGCTAATTCCTGCAGCTTTCAGTCTGTTCCTGGCCTTCCAGAATGTGGAGTTTTGCCTTATCTGTGTGTCTTTGCTTTTATTTTTCAGGAGGCCACACTGCTTTTTCTATTCCGCCCCCATTAGCAAAGCTTCCTCCTCTGTAGGGCCCGTGTTGGGTGTGTCACACAGACCAGGAAGAAATGGCATGGAAAGAAACCTCACAGTCACCCACATTGGGACACCTGTTCTGAATTATAAAGGAAAGAAAAAGTGTTTTGGGATAGGAGATGATAAATGGGGAGCTGTTGGTAAATCCCCAGTGCCAGGTCAGGCTGGGCTCATCTTCATCCCAGAATCCTCACCCCATCCCAGCCCTGAGCTGCTCCGTGTGCCAGGGCAGGGGCAGCTGCAGCATCAGAGCTGAGAAAGAAATGGACAGAAAAAGGGATTTTTTTCAGCCATCTCACTTCCCTCTTTCTGCTTCTCTAAAGAGCTGGTGGTTCAGAGAGAGGCTGCCACAAGCTGGGAATAAACAGGGGGCAGAGAGGGACTTGTTGTGTTGGTTTGAGAATATGTACAACAAACCACCCACCAGGAGCTCCAGGTTTAGGATTTGCTTCCCAGGAATTCAAGAGAAAAACTTCTTAAGGAGTCTTGGGTCATGTGGTTATCATGTCATGCACAGGAGTTATGTGGTATTCAACAGACATTGGGTTGAAGGTTTATGTTCATTCCTGCTCCTTTATGGATAATATCCCCATTTTTCTGATGCCTTGATTTTACAGCGTGTAATTAAAATATACCTGTGGTATCCTGTTGCTTAATTTGCGGTTTGATTAAAAACTATGGCTGAGTTTCACATACTTCATTTAGCAAAAATTACTGATAGATGGATTAATTTATGCTAACGAGCTGTGCCTCAGTATCAGCAGTGTTTCAGCTGGATGTGTTCTCTCTGGGTCCCAGTGGTCTGCTCATTTAACTGCTTATTGTAACACGTGGAGAGTTGCCTTGAAAAACTTATCCTGAACTGCTGCTTTGACTGTGCTTGGATTTATCTTAATCTTTTTCTCTTTTTTTCCCTTCAGCTGTCAACTCAGCCTTAATCTCCAGCAGCTTCTTGCTCTGCTTATTTACTAGCTGAAGTATTAATGAGCATTGTTCCCCTGTCAGTGCTAATTGGCCGAGTAGTTTTCAGATTATATTTTGTGCTCAAGCCTTAGTTTACATGGCTTTGGACAAAACAGGCAAATCTGGCAACTGAGAACAATTAAAGAATTATTTTTATTAAGTGCAATCCCAAATTTCTCCTGCCATCGAGGACAGGGACACTTCCATGCTGTAAGAGATCCTTCTGTGTCTCACACAATTCTGAATTTGCTGAGCAGGTTGTTCATGTCCAGGCAGTGATTGTCAGCTGCTCTAATGTCCTTTTTCCTGCTCTCCACAAAAGCTATGCTGAAAGATCTTATTTAATACCCCACAATCTGAATGCAGACAGGGGTTACAGGAGGTGTTTTGCAAAACCAGAGCTACTGGAATTTCCTTTCTCCTAATCAAATATTAAACTCATCAGCAACACTTAAATGCCTAAATATCCATTTACAGGCAAATTGTTTAGTTGTTGCTAAGCCAGTGCTTTGTGCAGGCATCGTGGAATTTAAAAGGACATGGAAAATCACTGTCAGGAGAGAAGTGAGCACAAATCCCGCTGTTAATTTTTTTCTGGGAGACATATAAGAATCCATATCCAGCTAACAAGCTGTCTGTGCTTCCCTGCTGAGTTCAGTTCAATGGGAGAAGCATCAAGCCCCAGATTATCCATACAAAGCAAGCCCGTTTGCAAGTTGTAATTTTTTAAGCACGCATTAGTTAAAGCAGATCCATAATCCCCCATCAATATTAACTTTCATCCTGGGAGATGTACAAACCCCTTCCTAAACATCAGGATTACTCCAGTCTGCTGTTGATTTCATCGGATGCAACATTAAAAATCAAACAGAGGGAATGTTTGGGTTTTGGAGCTTTTTTCGCTTTGGAAAATCAGATTGCCTGATGCCAAATGTTTACAATTACGTGTTGTATTTGTCTGTTATTTGTAACTGTGCATTTCCTAGGATTTATGTCCATGAATGCCATTAATCCCTATGCCTTGAATGTGTGCATTCCGTAGGTAAAGGGAGCGGCAGGATTTCAGACGCACTAAAGCCCACCCCAAAGTTTCAGCCCAGCGAGGCCCTTGAGCCTGGCACTGAGTACACAATCCGCCTAGTGACTAAGAACTGGGTGGATAACAATAGCATTTTTGAAGATGTAATTGAGACCAGGGGGAGAGGTGAGACCCGAAGCCCTTCGAGGTGCTGAGCGTTTGTTTTTCTGTGTGAATCGATGTTGAGGTTCCATCCTGTGCAGCGCGAGTGTCCCAAACTCATCGTTCTGTGCCGTGAGGTCGAGGTTGGCCCTTGCAGTTGAATCCCGTGGAGCACAAACACATCCCAGGTTCTTGGCTGAGTCCTGTGCTTTACGCCAGCCTGGAGCCATCCCAAACCTTCACAAAGCTGTGCCATGTGAGAGGGCAGCTGTGACAAAACCCACAAGTGGCCAGTTTGGTGATCTGCATGTACTGGGGGCACTTTTACCTCTCTCTCTTTCGCAAAACTGCTTTTGCATGAGAGGCTTAACAACTCTGTGCTCAGCTTTGCTGTGTGGTGCTAATCCTGTGAGTCAACTGCTGTCTCAGAGCCACCTTGCCAAGTGTCTGTGTTGTCCCTTGTCACCTGCACGCTCCCCTCCAGCCCCAGATGTCCCACTCTGGACACACTCCTGCCCTGCATTGCAGCTGAACACCACCAGTAGTGATGGGCTGATTCCCTTAAGATCCAGCGAGGAACGTGGTGTGTCCGTGTTATCGTGGGGTGCTGCCCTTTCCCTCTGATTGATTTTCTCCTTTTTTCCTCCTCTCCCATCTCCCCAAGCCTACGCTGGCATTTACGATGGGATTTCCACCCAGGGCTGGTTCATCGGGCTGATGTGCGCCATCGCCTTGCTCACCCTGCTGCTGCTAACCATTTGCTTTGTCAGAAGAAATAAAGGAGGCAAATATTCAGGTAAATGGATTTATTGTCCTTTCCCTATGTTCACGCGTTAATAACCAACATCCTTCAGAGGTTTCTCTCTGGGGGCCGCGAGGCCGCGAGCACAAACATCCAATTAGGATTTGTAGCTTTTGATAAATATCCAACGGAAGGGGTTTTAATGAATGTAAGTGGAGCTGTGCTGTGTGCTGGTCAGAGAGCCTGAAAGGCCTTTCCCAGCACTCCTGGAATATTCCAGCATTTATTCCAGCATTTAATCCAGCAAGATCCTTGCTGGCAGGGCTCCCTGCCTGCTTTCCACCTGGGAGCTGCTGCTGGACACACGGACAGAACTTCCACAGGCAGCTTAGCAATGGAATATTTTGCTAAAACTTGACTCTGTAATTTTCCAAGCAGTGAGTAAAGATTTAAGGAAATGTATTGAAGTAGAAATCTGGTTGCCTAGAGAAGTGGTGGATGCCCCATCCCTGAAAATGTCCAAGGCCAGGTTGGACAGGACTCGGAGCAACCTGGGATAGTGAAAGGTGTCCCTGCCCTGGAGTGGAGCTGGATGGGCTTTAAGGTCCCTTCCAACCCAAACCATTCCATGATTCTATAAATATTTGCTTATAATAAATTAGGGAATGGCCCCAAACTCTTGGAAGCTCACAGGTTGTGTCCAGCCAGCTCCAGGCCAGGCTGGAGGTGATTGCAGATGGTTTTCCCATTGCCCCTGGGAAGAGAAAAATCCATGGCAGAGCACAACACAGAGATCTGTCCTTTATTTTATTTGCACAGTGAAAGAAAAAGAAGATTTGCATCCAGATCCCGAAGCTCAATCAATAAAAGATGAAATCTTTGGGGAATATAGGTAAATAGGACCTGCTTTCACGAGCCTTTCTGTTTCTTGGGGTTTTGTTTGTTTCCAAATGCCATCATTATTCGGGACATTTTTATGGCATGCAATTAATGCTGTTTTTCATTTTCAAAGCAAACCTCATAGGAGTGGATAAGAGTAGGAATATCAAGGTATATCCAGTATATTTCAATCCATCCAAGCTGGGATATAAGGAAGTGTTGATGTATTGGTGGTTATTTTTCACTTTTTGTTTTTTTTTTTTAATTAGCATTGTATGAATAATGTAAATATATATGATAAGTTGGGGTCCTGCTGAAAAGCCCACTGAAGTCAATAGGTGGAATTCTATGTCTTCAGTGGGTTTTTGAAACTCAGACCCAAACCATGTAATACGGGGAATGGTCATTTTGGGGAAGAAAACAAAGAAAAGTTTGAAATATGGTAAAAAATATAAAAAAACCCTAACATCTCCCTACAGAACTCCCTGTAGGAGAATTGAAATAACCACTTTGGCTGCTTTAAAATAACTAGAACTTACAGCAATATGCAATTGTGATATGAAGGAAAATACATAATTATAAGAACCACGCTGGAAAACTGGTGTTGCTGGCCTTAAGGGCACAAAATTGCTGTTGAAATCCCACTTATATATACTACATTATTTGTACTGGAGTAGGGCTTCTTTTTTTTTTCTGCATAATTTCATCTTTATTTAATTTTTAATGCTTTCTAATGGGACAAATATTTAGAAAGGTAAGAAAGCCCTGAGGTTAATAACTTTGACCCCCTCCTTTCCCCCTAAAATCCAAACTTGTCTTTTTTTCTGAGGAGAAATAACCTGTGCAGAAAAGTAGCAATTTTTTTCTGTGTTGATTATGCACATATTGAGTCCACCCTGAAGAAATGAAGCTCAGGTTCATTTCCCTGATAAAATTGCCAAAGATTTGACACTGAGTTGGCATCAGCAGCAAGAGCTGTAATTGAGTAATTATATCCCTAATCCAGAGGCCTAATTTAGGTTTTTTTTATGTAATCTTTTAATGTTTTGCCAATTCCCCCAAATGTCCTGTTCGGGTTGTTTTTGTTCCTCTTCTGTGGTGCCATTAGGAGGAATGGCCAGCAAAATTCCCCTTTTTTCCCTGAATTTTGGTGGTGGGCCTGTCCTTTTTCCTGGAATTTTCACTGAACAGAGACTGCAGATGCAGACGTTGATTCTGCTTGGGTTTTTCCCAGTTCTTCCCCTTTTTCCTGGAATTTTCGCTGAACAGAGACTGCAGATGCAGACGTTGATTCTGCTTGGGTTTTTCCCAGTTCTTCCCCTTTTTCCTGGAATTTTCGCTGAACAGAGACTGCAGATGCAGACGTTGATTCTGCTTGGGTTTTTCCCAGTTCTTCTCCTTTAGGAGAGGCAAACTCCAGTGAGATAAATTCTGGTAAAATAAAATAACAGCAGAAAAAAGGGGAGAAAAGCACATTTATTCATCATTTAAACTCAAAGAGCTGCTCCCAAAGGAGTGGGATGTGAGCCACTGATGTGATACCACTAGACCCACCCACCTCAAGAGGAAAATTAAATAAATAGGCCCTGGATGTTGTCCACTGTTTTGTAAAATGAGAAGTTTCTCTCTGGGAGGTGCTGAACGCTTGACATCAGCCCTGATGGCTGGAAGAGACCCCTCCAATCCTTTCCCTTTTCCTTCCCCTTCCCTTTCTGCCCATTCTGTCTGCCCAAGGCAAAAAGGAAAAAAAAATAAATAGATGGGTATTGATAATTGCCCATTAACCAATTAATTTGTTGGAATAATGACAAAATCCTGCGCGGGGGAGCTCAGGTGTGTGGACATCACCTGTGTGAGGAGCACCAGGGCAGGGCTCAGGGTCAGACCGTGCTGCACCAGCCACGTGTCCCTCACTCCTCCCTTCCCAAGCCAAGAGCAGTTCCCCTCCCCGGGAGAGAAAGGCGGATTTTTGGAAAGGCGTCTCTTTATTTTGTAGTGACAGCGATGAAAAGCCGCTGAAAGGCAGCCTCCAGTCACTTAACGGGGACATTAAAGCCACTGGAAGTGCTGATAGTCTGGTAGATTATGGAGAAGGGGAGCATGGCATGTTCAATGAAGATGGTTCATTTATTGGAGCTTATTCTGGATCTAAGGAAAAAGGATCAGTGGAAAGCACTGGGAGTTCTACGGCAACTTTTCCTCTCCACGCCTAAAATGCTTGGTGTTGAATTGTGGTATTTATCCTGGTTAGCTCTGCACAGTTACCACGTGTGCTCGGGAGCAGGGTGCCAATTGAGCCAGTCAGGAAAACCCTGACCTCCAGGTAATTCAAAAACGAGTCACTGCCACTAAAAGATGATTTTTTTTTCCCATCCTAATTTCTATGTGTTTTCTTCTCAATAAAACAAAGTAATTCTTTACTCGACACGATGTGTTAGTCTGAGCAAACCAGAGTTTCTCGGTGGTACATCTGTATCCTTACCTGCTGCTCCAGGTGTTCCTTAGGCTTGGAATATGTTTCTCTGTGTGGTATTTTTTCCCTGTGTGGCTGTTGTCACACGTGTGTGTGTAGAATTCCCTCGTGGCCTTGGTTATAACCTCAAGGTTTTGGCACAAACAAAACCAACAGGTTACTCTGCAAAGCGACACAACGAGGAAAATCAGAACTTAAAATACCAGAGAAATATATTCTATATATTGTATGATTTTTCCTAAAGAATTAAACCCCTTTGTGTATGATATTCAAAAACCTGGTTTAGTGGTTTCAGCTGACTTCAATTACCAATACTTCGAGATGCAGCTCCACCCACAGCAGAGTGTGGGTGAAGCTGCTGCCCAGTAGCTGGCACTATTTCCTTAAATAAGTTAAGCTGCAGCTCTTTCCTGTGGCAAGGTAAAACAGGGTTCCCATCCACCATCACTCGAAATATTTTCATTTTTTCCCCAGCTGCAAGCTGCATTTCTAAGCGAACTCCTTGGTGTCTGTCTTCATATCTGTATATTTGTGAGCTAGCAAACATTTCATGGAGACGTTGTACATATGATATTAATATTGCCACGAGTCCAGAGCAGCCTGGTTTTATTTGGAACTGAGACATGTTGCTAGCATGGGTCTGTATAGCTGTGTAGGAATGAGTAGAATCGCTTCTCAGTATGGATTTGGACCAGCAGAATTAGTTTTCAGAAGGAGTTGTGTGTATAGGAATCATCCAAACCTCACACCATTCAAGCATCACCTAAACTAGACCTACCTGACTTTTAAGAGTTCATTTCTTTTCAGCCTATTCGCTGTTAAATAAACAAAAACAAAAGCGAAGAGCAAATATTATGGTAGAGTTTGTTTTTCTGTTTGGTTGGCTGAATGCTGGTTTAAATCCGGTTCTTTGCCTCTCCCACACTAACTCAGCTGAGCTGTACAGCACATTTTTTTGGTCTTTTTGTATTGGAATCTCCTGAATCTCTTTTTAATAGCATTTGTATTTCTGAATCTGCTTGTTCGAGTAGAGCATCAACGTGGCTTCATTTCTTCTGTCACTCCCATTTTAAAGGTTTTTAAGTAGTTCCTGCAGGAGGAATAGATCCTAAAAGCTGATTAGCATCCTGATAGCAATTAGGCAAAATATCCCCAATGGCTCCTTCATGGGCTCCATGATTTCAATGGAAGAAGGAGAGGAAGCAAGAATTACTCACGTGGTTCTGAGTTTCCAGCAAGGGCTACAGTTAAGCCCAGGGAAATGCAGATTTTTCCCAGTGGAAGAGCTGGGGCTGCTCCTCAGAGCTTGGCAGGTTCTGGAAGCCTTTGGTGCTCAAGCTTCTGCTTTTCTGTGCCTCTTTTTGGGTTTTTAAGTGGAGCTTTTAAGGGCTTTTTGTATAACCTCTGTTTAGGAAAAGCAAACCCCAAAGAGCCACCCCAAAAGCCCCATTCAGGCTGTGCCTATGAGTATAAAATGATGAGTGGAAATCTGCCCTCAGTCAAAAATCGTCCCATCCTGTATCAGTGACCCACGTTATTCACTTTTTATTCTTTATAAAGTTACATTTCCTGTATTTTGTTCAATCCAAACATGAAAAAGTTCAAAAGCCTTTTGATTTGGGGGAGAAAAAAAGCAGTTTTCCAAAGAAGGGAGTGCACAATTAGAGAAATGTGAAAATTGGCATCGCATCAACAGAGACATTTCCCAGCAGCATCTTTATCTGCTGACTCGTGTCTGCTGCAGCCCAAACCAGATAAAATCTAAGAACTGATTAGGCTTGTGACAATCTGCTGCAAGCTTTGGGCTGGTTTTAATGTATTTCCTTTAGGAATCATCTGCAGTGATCAAAGGGCTTTGAAAATCCGGGAATAAAATTGGGGTGGGCTCCCCCAAATCCTCGCTTCGGGCTGTACCTGCACACAGCCATCCCATTTTCCTGTGGGTCGCTGAGGATAAACCAGACCCCTCATCCCAGAAAACACCTCTGTTAAACAGACACGAGTTTCAGCCCGCATTAATGAGTGTCAAACGATCCAATAATGGATATAAACCCCCCGTGCAGCTCGTGCTCTGCTGCTGCTCAGAGGTGTTTGTGCCATCCCTGGGATGTGCTGCTCAGCCGTGCGGGCGGCGCTGCTTTTTCCACTCCAATTTTGAATTCACAGCCTTAAATCTTAATGTTGGTGTTCCACGACGCCCCAGGACCTAAAAATCAAACAGGGAGGAAAAGATGTGCAACGGAACCTGGATTTTTGAACATGGATTTTGAGGAATATGCCCACTGGATATTAAACAAGTGGCTCAAACTCCCAGGAAATCTCACTCACCTGAGCTGTTTCCTCTTCCCCAATCATTTCTTTTTCTCCTGCATTGGGATTTTTTTCTGCTGTCAAGGTACCTTGGGAAGTGCAGGATATTGATGTTTTTTTAGAGATTGGCTTTCAGAAGTGAATTAACAGAGCAAGCTGAGGTTTTGCTGAGGAGTTTTTTGCCATTGCAAGGAGCTGGGCTGTGTTTTTACCTTGGTCTGTGACAGGTGACAGGAAGTGTGGCCGTGTAGCTCAATAAATGTGTCACCAACTGCACTGCAGTTTATAGAACTTCCTGAGTTGGAAGAGATCCACAAGGTCATCAAAATCCAATTTCTGCCCCTGCACAGAACAACCCCAAAAATCACACCTGTTCTGAAAGAGTGCGTTGAGTATTAAATCCTTTGGGTTGGGTTGTTTGGGATTTTTTTTGGATTTTTGTTTATTCCTCTGGCCAGGAGTGTTCATTAAAATCAGCTGCTGGAAATTTGTGGTGAATTCATTAATTAACACCTAGCAGGGAATTCCAGCCTTCCTGCTGGGAGGAGGGAGTGCAGCCATGGGAGCAGAACAGGGAATTATGAATTATGCCATGGCTGTGGATGGGTTCCATTTGGTTCTGACACATTTCGCCTCTGCACAAGTGTGAGAGGGGAAATAGAATTTTCAGATTTGATATCCAAATCAGCCCAGGATGGAATTCCAACCAGCAGGGAGGAGGCATTTCCCTGGCCCCACGGATCCAGGTTTGGGGATTTAAGCAGCCTCTGGAAGAAGAGAGGGATGGGTCTTGCTGAAAAAGTTGTGCAGTGCATAAGACGAAACAAATAAAATCAGCTCTTCCTAAATAATGGGAAAAAACCACCTCTGACCTTCCTCCCAAGGGAACTATTTAAATTCCCAGAGCAGCATAATATTGATTTGGTGTGGATTCATTTTTCTCTAATTTTTAAAGTGTAATTATACAATCAAGAACTTGTAGGAACAGCCCCAGCTTCCTTCTCTGGCAAAATTTAGGGATCCAGTCTCCAGAAACTCTCGTGGCTCTGCACTCCAGCAGGATAAAAGTACAGCACTGGGCATCAAAGCCCTGCTGGGGCTGGATCTTTAGGAAGAGCAGAATTAGGAATCAAATCAGAAAATTACTTTCCCCCTCTGGATAAAATTGTGTGTTCATGTATAAAAAATTAAAAAACCTTCGTTGTAACTCACATCTTAAATGGATGTAATTAGCAAATCATTTAACGATTGATATTTGTTCTGCTGTGTTCATGTTACACAAATTCCAGTGAGTAGCTCTTTTCCTGGTAACTGCTTCCATTGACTGAATGGCTCCAATCCAGGGCACGGGAGGTTTTCAGCAAAGTTTTCAGGCCAATCTTATTTTTGAGATGAAAACAAATAGTAGCACAATCTTTCTATATTAAAAAAAAAAAAAAATAGTGGGTTTTTTAAGCAGTAATTCCACATTTTGTAAAGACAAGTTAGAATAACATTCACTGCTCCTTGAGCTTTTGAGACGAAACCTCAGCATCATTTTTCACAGCCATTATTTTGCAGATGAGAGGTGTTTTTAGGTTATTTTCCTTACCTGTAAGAACAGATAGAAAGAAAGGAAATTCTTCACGGAGAATTCCCTTTGTTTGCCAACGGATCACACCCTCAGCTGCATCTCTGTCAATGTTTATGACAAAAAATAAAGGTACAAACCACGTTGGAGTAGCAGGACATGTTTACATTGCAGCTCTGGATCTCTCATGTCAAATCTCAAGTGATCTGCACTGATTTGTTCTGTTTTCAGGCAGGAGCCCCTCGGGGGGTTTGAGCCAAAGCATTCTGTCTGTTCCGTTTTTTATTATTACGGTTCTGACTTTAAACAAGAGACTTTGTAATTTCATGAGAAAAAGATCAAAGCAAATGTGGTGTCACCATCACAATGTTACTTTTTTGGGAGCTAAATGTTAGTGTGCATTGATTAAAGTTTAGAGGAACGTGTTGTACTGTAGTTGCTGTTTGTACCACGCAGATGTGCACGTACGGTTTGAAAAGATATTTTCATTTTACATGAAATACAACTTTGCTAATAAAAGTTCGACTTGATGTAATCTTCAAAAGCCTTGGCTGCAATCAGCGAAGTTTCTCTTTTGTTTGATTTGGGGGGTTTGTTTGATTTTTTTTTATTTTTTTCACTTGACACCATTTATTTGCTGCTTTAATTGGGACTCACAGCCCTCTCTAGGCTGTGATCTGGGGGGTTTTTTTTGGTTTCACACCAAGGTTGAGCTGCCCTTGGCTTTCTCTGGGATTTTTGGACACCGTGGACCATCAACCCTCTAGATACGACACCAAAGCAGGAGGAAGCTGACCTGCAAACAGCCTGAATTCAAATTCCTCACGGATTCCATGTGATCCTCTCCTGGACCTAACGATCACCCTGTATATTGTTAGCACCTCTCACGTGCTTTATTCACCCTGTTACCAGCACAAAACCTCCCAGCACACAGAGCTCTACTCCTCTTCATTAAAGATCACCAAAATATTGGTAATTTTGTAAATATCCAGGCACACAAAAAACAAATAATACCTTTTTTAATTATTTTTTAGGGAAAACTACACTTGCGCTTAAAGTCTGAAATCTAAATGTATTCATTTTATAGGAATTTAGCAAATGGGCTTTGTTTGCCAAGGAAAATACCTTGGTTGTTTCGTTACTCCCTCCCTTCTCCCCATCACCAACACTCGGTGTTCTGGGATTAATTCTGCTCTGTCTGTCCATGGGGAAGGTTCTGCAGGTGAGCACAAATTCACCCTCCTGACGCCTGGAACAGCCAAACTGAGCACTCATTAAAAGCCAGCAGACAAATCCCTGGCAGCTGATATTGCTGGAAAATCCATTTTTTAATGAATTTAACAGGAATCTGAAAGATCTGGTTGATGCTCAGGTGTGTTGAGCATCACCCTTGATGCTGGTGGGGCTTCTGTGCTGTTCTGAGTGGATTTCACTGAAATATTCTGTGCTATTCTGAGTGTGTTTCACTGTATTTCAGTGAAAGAAATTCTCCCTTTTTTTGCCACATGTTTTTAGCTGTTTCACTTCAGCAGGAAGGCCTCAGGACTTTTTTAATGCATTCTTCACCTGCAAGAACTCCTGAATACCCTCAGTGGGAATGCAGGTCTGTGCTAACAGGCATTCACCTTTCAGGAAGGCATCAAGGGCATCCCGAGAAGGTTTTATTATCATTCATATCCTGGAATAATGAGATTTACACTTTTCTCAATAGCATAATGGAGAGGAGAAAGTCCTGCAATCATGTGCTTCACTGGAGTGAGAATAAAGGTGCTGCTGCCACTGGCAGGTGTGTGGGAGCAGATCCCACAGAAATTTAAGGATAAAATACGGGATTTGTTTGCCTCTAAGTAACAATTTATATGGAACATGCATTAAAAATATATTCCTGGATGATTCAAAATGAGAGTGAAGTAATAACTTCCAGTGGTGCAGGAGCTCGGCTTAAGTATTTCTAATTTGGAAAATATTTGATATTTTGCTTTTGAGACAAAGCTGGCATTATCAGACCTGGTTTGGGGGCAGCGCACTCCTTCTAATGCTCAAACATTTCACTCTGTTCCTCAGTGTCACAAGGAAATGTCATCGCTTTTCCACTTCAGCATCTGTTCATCAGCTGGGAGCACAGAGAATCCCTCAGTCACCCCCAGGGAAACACCAGCAGCCTCGCTGCTGAAACAGCTGAGCTCTGCAGATTCCTAAGCCTCGCTTAACAAGGCTTGGGTGTTGTTTTCACCATGCTTGAAGCCCACATGATGTGGCTAAACCCACCCAGGAGAGCTGCCCCACCTCAAGCCCTGCCTGTAGAAATGGGGATTTCTGTAAAAAAACACCACTCTTTGCATTTCAATTCTTTTTTCTGTAGATTTTGTACTTCTGTGCTTCATCTCCCTCCCAGCCTGGGGGTTGCAGCACGTTCTTCACCATTTATTTGGAACGTTGGGGCAGGAATATCTCAAACCAGAAAACAGGCAGCAGTCCCCCAAGTTGGGTTTGTTTGGTTTTTTTTTTTGCTTTTACCTCCTGGTGTGTTTGGAAATCCCAAAACTTGTTTGCAGCAGTTTTATTGACTTAAAACTCTAAAAATCGATGGTTTTGGCAGCTGTGCTTCACCTGGGATGGGGGTGGGAGGGTGGGAAGCAAGGGCAGCTGTGGCTGGCACAGGAGCAGAACTGGGTCATTCCCAATTGCTCCATCCTGGTGGCAAATCAGCTTTTCCTTCCAATTTGGGATGGAATTACCTTCGTGGCCGTGGAGCGTGTCCCTCAGCTGTGGGACGGGGAAGCTCTGCACTGGTGTCACAGCTCATCACGGGGGAACAGGAGAGGCCACGGCTCCCTCCCCTTTCCTGGGCTGGCGATGGAGCTGGAGCTGCTGGGAGCCCCGTGGAAATCTGCACCAGGTGAGAAGAACCAGCGGTGGGAAAAGGGGTTTGGTGCTGCTTTAGCTGGAAGAGAATGGCAGGAGACCTTGCTGAGGAGATCTGGGGGGCCGTGATCCCTCCCGAGGGGCTTTGCTGTCCCAGGGCTGGTTTTCCCATTTTCTTTCCCTGGCTGCTCTGCTGCGTTTCTTCTGGAAGAAGTTTGTTGTCCCTAAGGCAGCAGGGCTACCTCTCCTGCACCAGCTTTGTTGTGTTCTTCCCCCTCCTGACTCCATCAGGTTTCACCTGTGTTGATCCCTCAAACTCTCTGTTCCTGGGTTTGGCAAAGTTCCAGCCTGTTTTGTGTCTGTGCTGTGTTGAGGCTTCCTCCTCTCCATGCAGATTTCTCATCACCTGTAACCCCCCTCATCCCTTTGGGGAAGTTGTATTCCCTTAACAGGTGTACCTGGAATTTTAAATTTAGCATGGATCGAGGTGGTTGAGCTGCCAGACTTTTTGCTACTTTAAAAAAAAAAAAAATTAAAAATTCAGATTTTTTTTTTAAAAAAGAACACAATTTGTCCAAAGCAGTTCCCATCTGCTCCTCTGGGTGATGCAGAGAAGATCTGGGCAGGTGTTCAGGCCCTCCCCAGTGGGTTACTGGTGTGGGGACCTCGCTGAGCCTGGTCCTGGGTGGGATTTCACCTGGGAATTGCTGGTGTCGCTCCCTCCCGTGGATCTCTGCAGGTGGCTGGACACATCAGAGTGCTTATATTTTGAAATGAGTCCTTTTTATGATTATTTATTAAGTAATTAAAAGCATAAATGCGGTTTCTAATAAAAATCACCTCGCTCTGTGTAAGCCTTTATGACTTCAGGCAGTCACCGTTCCAAGCATTTATTTCCCTCTAAGTGGCAATTTATGTGAAACATGCATTAAAAAAATATTCCTGGACTATTTAAAATGAGAGTGGAGTAACAACTTCCAGTGGAGCAGGAGCTCTGGTTAATTATTTATAATTTTGAAAAGTACTTTTTTTCCAAGCTCAGCATGGAGCCCAGAGGCCAGTAAGTAAATAAATTTACATAAAATGCAGCGAAATCAGATCATTTGACACAGTAATTCACCTAATTTTTTTAAAAAAAAAGTTCTTGAGGAAAAATAGTTGCTGCTAAGAGGAGTGGCAGCAGAGGGAGGTGGAAGTGGCAGTGACACGTGGAGTGGGAATAGCTCTGGAATTTGGCACTGAGAGATGGAGGAACCTCATGGAAGCTGCTGAAGCCACTCGTTTTCGTTGGTGTTTCATCAGGATGAGGAAGAGTTGAGGGGGAAATTGTCTCCTGGAAATATTCCCTTTGTCTCATTTCCCGCAACCATCAGCTCTTGAAAATTTTTAGTTCATTGATTTGTTTCTTGGCAAATATTTACTGAAAACCCAAAAACTCTTCACTTTTTTAGTGCATTTTTTAATGACTCCAAGGCTGCAGATTGTTTCCTGTCCCAAGGCCTCTTAGCTGCCAGGTTTTATCCTTTTTTTCTGATGGTTTTTTCTGGGTGTTGTTTTCCTCTGCTGGGTTCAGCCACTCTGCTGCCCAAGTTTCCATTCTCCCAGAGCAGCAGCATCTCCTTGGCTTTACCTGAATCCAACTTTTCTGAAATTCCCAGCTCCCGGAGTCCCAGAATTATGAAAAAGAGGAAGAATTTAAGTGTTGTGCTTTCAGGTGGTTTCAATAAGGAAAAAATGTGAGTACAGCCAGGGAATAAAGGTCATCAGGTTTAGTCTGATTTATTGAGGATTTTACACTGCAGATCACACTTTTTAAAAAGAAATAGTTACAAAACCTCTTCCTTTTGACTACATAAAGCCATGGGAGAATGGATGAAGAACGTGCTAATTCTTTAAATATTCAGGATTGCGACTCTGTTGTTGACTCTGCCTTTCAAAATTGAGCATTTAAGTATTTGAAAAGCCCATATTTGGACTAATTTTGGCAAACCTCATAAAAATACGTGTTTCTCAGTCCTATTCTATCCGAGTTTAAACTTGCCCACATCTCTCCTTGCCAAATATTAATTTTTTCTCACATCTGCCATTGAAGTTTCCAGTTAAGGAAACTTCCAACCCCACGGGCTCGTTTCATCAGCCACTTCTCAGCTCCCATTGTACCTGGAGCTTTCTGTCAGCCTGAGACTGAGCTGAACCCGTTTCTTCTTCTAATCAAGATAATAACTGCAAAGAAAGGATGGATTTTGCTGCCGTTGAAAACGCAGACTAATTCTTGCCATAATTATCAAGTCTTTAACTGGTAATTGCACACTGTTCCCATCTATCTGCTGTCAGATTTATTTCTGTAATTGACCCCCTGGTCCAGGAATTAGAGGCAGCCTTTGATTATTGGTTCAATTAGTCTTAAAGCATCATGGGTTTTTCTTTCTTCTTCTTTTTTTTGGAGGTATTTTAGTTCTCCAGCCCATCGAAGGAAGTCTAAAAAATGTCACTAAGTATTTCTTACCTTTATCACTATTAGTACCTGCTGAGTCTCATTTTATTCAGTCTGCACAGATACACTGAGGAGGGTTTTGATGAGAAAAGATTGACTTAGTTCTTTTCCTTATTTTTAACCTTTAGGGACACCTTTTTGAGGACAAATAAATGACTTTTCTGTGGTGTTGAGCTGCTACATCCCCAGTGCTCCCCACAGGATGTGTTTGTGTGGAGTTTAAGAATTGCACCTAGGCTTGAGGGAAGGGGTGGAAGCAGCCTCAGTCATCTCTGAGAGCTGGCCTCCAGCCAATCCATTCATTATAATATTAAAGTATCATAAGGAGTCAGGGAATTCAGAATTCCCCTTCTCTGTAACTTCACCACTGCATCAGAGTTGCCAAATAGATGGATTTTTTTTCTTTTCCCCCGTACAAAACAACAAGCTTAGCTGCTTCCCTGAGACTATTCATTTTCACCACATCAGGAACTTATTAATTCTTGATGAGAATTCAAGCATTAATCAATTCTTGATTGAATTCTCCCCAGAGGGAAAGAGGAGAAACTGGGCCAGATTTGCCTTTTGGCTGCTTTGAGTTCTGTCTGTGCCTGAGCACACATGGAGCAGTGGGATAATCAGTCTGCTCCATATCAAACACATCTCCAGAGCTAATGGAGCACTCTGAAAATAATCTCCCTGCACAGGTGAGGAAAAAGGGGCCAGAGACCTTTTCCTTTACAGAAATGCTTTAAAACCTTTAGATAAAAGTGATTTTATAAGTGTTGCTGATATTTTCTCCCTCATGCCAGAAAAAAAACCTCAAACCCAAACATAATCTTACGAAAAATACGTCCAAACAGCCCAAGAAATTGTTGTTGCTGTTGATTGCAAGAGAGAAGGAGTTACTGAGGTCTCAAGTGGTGGCACTGCCACCCCAGAGTGGTTTGGGATGGAAGGGATTTTAAAAATCATCTCATTCCCACCCTGCCATGGGCAGGGACACTTTTCCACCATCCCAGGCTGCTCCAAGCCCCATCCAGCCTGGCCTTGGAGACTTTCCAGGGATGATGGGGCAGCCCTAGCAGTGCGAGGAGCCTCCTCGGTGTGTGGAACCTTCCAGGCCAATCTCCATTCCAGAGCAGCCAAGTTCCTCCTCGTTGCCCAGAGCTGGAGCCAGAACCGTCCAGCAGCACAGCAATCACCAGCTGCTCCCTGAGCTCAGGCTTTGGGGATGGGCTCGTGCTGCTCAGCTCCTGCCTTCCTCCCTCCTTCAGGCTGCTGCAGCTGAAAATGGATTCATTTTCATTCCTTCCAGCCTTCAAACTCAACCCGCTGTGCTTTGCAGGGCTGGTGCTGGAGCAGTGTCCTCGCCACGCTGGTGTGATCCTGCTCCCAGCCTGGCTGCAGGGTGGGAGGGATGCAGGAATTCTGCTCCCAGAGCCAAAGAAAAGGCAGGTTCAGAAGGGCTGGGAGCCTGGGATGGGGACTGAGCCTTGCCTCGGGGTTTGAGCAGGGAGCTGAGCTAACACAGGATGCAGCTGCTGGGGAGGCACGGAACTGGAGCAGCTTTTCAGCTCCTCTCCTCTGATTTTCAGGGTTCTGAGTTGCAAAAGCTTGGTGCTGGCTGCCCTGGGAAAAGCAGAGGGAATGGGATGGGCCTGGCCTCGGGGATGGAGTGTGGGTGGAGGAGCAGAGCCAGAGGGCTCTTGGTGGCCCAGGAAGGCACAGCTGCCCACGGCTCCATCCTGTCTGGTTTGGGGCTCAGAGTAGCACAATTCCCTGCTGTTATTGGAGCTTTTGCCATGCTGGGGCATCAGCAGCAGTGCCAGGCTTTGGTGACATCACGGTGACAATGATGGTGGTTTCTGTGGAGGGTAATGGCAACGCAGCCTCTGGTTTCAGCTGTGAATGGCTCTAGTCGATTTAAATGGGTAAAAAAGGGAAATGTTCAAATTTTCTCTTCAAAGACACTTCATGCTCAAAGTGTTAAGGCAAATCCCCTGGCAGTGATGGCACACAGTGGGACTGGGGGTTTATGCATCGCCATCCTGCCTCCTAGTAAAAGAGAGAACCTCTATTTCAACCAGTCTCAGCTGGGCAGGAAGGGTAGAAAACAGCTTTAAAAGGTCAGGAGGGGAATAAGGGAGCACTTAAAGGAGGATGTCAGTGATAAAATGGAGATTTATCAATTCTAGTGACCTGTATAAACAGATGAGAGGAGCTGTAGCCGGCCACTTAAAACCATGTAAATTTAATTAAATCGAGATTGCTTGCAGGAAAGAGAAAGCACTGAATATAACAATGAGTGGCTCTTTGTGCCCTTTTGGGAGCAGCAAGTAGGAAGCAGGCCCAGGGAAATGGCACTTGGAGCAGCCTGCGGTGCCCCTGTCAATTAATACAAATGAGCCATCAGCATTCCAGGGCAGCTTCCTGATCTGAAATGCAGGATGGGGCGCTTGGTCACTGCTAGGAAATAAACCCCACAGGATGTTCTTCACTCTGGTTTTACAGGGCAGGAGGAGCTGGGCTTAGGGAGGGACTGGGGAAGGACCGTGGAATTTCTGTGTCCTTTCCCCTGGGAATCAAATGTGGAAGGTCTGGAGCAGCCCTGGGTATTTCTTAAAAACTGTGGCTGACATTTTCCTAATTCAAGGTGCTTCACATCCAGCAGGAAGGAGCTCTAGATTAGATCCCATCTCTCCAGCACGAGAGTCATTGATCAATGCATGGAAAATTAGTGTCTGCTCGGTTTGATTGTGTCTGGTTTATGCTAACGGGGAAAAAAAATCTCAGTTTATTCACTGTTCTCTAAAAGATCCAATTTCACAATGAGGGAAACAATCCAACTCCCCTGATTCCTCCACCCCTCTCCTGTCCCGGGCAAAATACTCTGTGAAGGGCAAGTGGGGTGATCAGGAGCACGTGGCAGGGAATGGAAGCGAGGAGCTGGGTAAGACTGAGGAGAAAGAGCATGAAAAAAACGTATGGCCAGTGAGTTTAAACTTATTTCATAATGTCCTTTAAAAGGGACAGGAGTGAACAGAAGTGCACCAGCTCATTTTCAGGCAGATCCAGGGCTGCTGGTGCCTCTGTCCTCTCCCTGGGAGGGAGGAGGGTGATGCTGCTGCCTCCTCACAGGAGGGAATAATTTATCTCCCAGCGGTGATTAAGAGGCAGTTAAACAGCAGCTCCTCTCATCAGACTCTGTTAAATCAGTGAGTCTGGCTAACTGGCACCTAAAATTTTTAAGAGCCATCTGAGCTACTCTTTGGATCGTTAATGTTTATTTTTAATAAGTCCCGGCTCGCAGGGGAACTTTCAATAGGCTGGAAGAAAGCTCGTGCTCTGCCATTATTTAAAGGGGGTAAATGGGCTGACCTGAGTAATTACGAGGCTGTCAGAGGAGCATTCAATCAATGTGTGTTTGATAGCACCAAATGTAAGGTCGTATATCCAGGAATAATGGATGGAGCTGGTGCAGGCAGGACAGGAGATCTTATCCCGAGGAGCAGCACGGCACAACAGGAGAATTCTGAGCAGGGCTGGGGGGAATCCCTCGCTCTGCCACGGGGGAACTCCATGAGGGGATGCTGCTGGCCTGGATTTTGGGGGATTCTGTGTCTGCAATTGACCAGGACACTTGGGAATTCAGGAAAAATTCACCAGAACGATGAAAGATTTTGCAGTCCGCCATATAAAGCTGGAGTCTGCTTAAGCCGCAGAGGAAAGGTTTTATTTATTTTATTTTCTCTTCAAAAACTCATGAGCTTCATGATTTTAAGGCAACCATCAAAACCTTGTGCTGTCTCTATACTTTTCCAGATGAATTTCTTATTTAATTGACAAAATTAACGACAACAATATCTGCCCTGATTTTCCCCTTTAATTGGCGGTTGGGTCTTCTGAATGAAAATGCTGGTGGATTTTGGGGACTTGGAGTGTGCACTGCCAATACAATTTGCACGTTAGTGTTGGGTCTGTAAATCGCTTGTGTTTCAAAAGAAACTGCCAATGCCTTTATGAAAAAGAAAACATTAAAATCCCAAAGTCCAGTAGGAAGCGAGTGTGGAAGGGCTTCTGGAGACTGCAGAGCAGCTGGATCTTCTTGGGTGCTCCCACCCTGATTTCCCACCAGGAGTTAAGGAGATGTGGAAATAAAATGGTGTTTTGGGAATAAAGCTGCTTTTGACAAATTTCCCCGTTAAAACCCTATAATTTTAAAGTATAATTTGAGTTTGTATTTAAGTTAAGATCTGCTTTTCAGGGTTTAAATGACAACTTCTGATTGGAATTTAAATCCATCTTTTGGAAGATGAAATCTAAATGAAGTCCATCAAATCATTCACTAAGGGAAAATTCTGGGCTGCAGTGTTTGCGATACAACTTTCCCACTCCATTTTCCCGTTCTCCCCCAGGTTAAGTTTTTAACCTTTCATTTCATTCCTCGGCAGGTGAAATGTGATATTGATATTTCTCACAAACTAGGCCAATATTTATTTCCTAGACCTAGCAAGGAGGAAAAACCATTTTGTGAGGTGGAAGTCCCTGGGAGCAGCAGACAATCAGGGTGGAACGTGGATCTCTAAACGTGGGAATGGCTCCTAAAGGTTTTGCCAAACCCTTTCCTCTCTCCTCTGTTGTGTTGGGCTTGAATCTGCTGCAGCCTCTAGAATAGATTTGTTTCCAAAAATTTGCTTTGTCAGACTCTCCTTTGACTCTTTCTTTCCCTTCTTTCGAAATTGCAGTTTTCCCTCTCTCCAGGGAAATTATCCTTTGAAGCTTCCTCACTTTACTCATAGTAAGATTGTTAAAATATTTATTGGGTTTCTTCATGTATAAAAATTCTCCAAGGAGGGTTCCAAGGATTAGCACCTATTTGGGAGTCTGGTTTGGCTCCTCCTCCTGCCTGGTAAATCAATTTCTGCTCTTTTCAAGTTAATGAACCTGATTATCAATATTCCACCAGCAAGTAAATGGAATTCTGTTGATTTGGGTGGAGCCAAGTCAGATTTCTAAGTTAACTTTTAATCCACAGGATCCAGCTCAATGGGATACAACTGGCAGGATAACATCACTTTTTAATCCAAATTCGAACACCTTTTTTCTTTCTCTGAGTGCTCACCACCCTACAAATCTTATTTTAATGTTTTTCTTAGTGTGCTCTGTAGCTCTTTAGTGTTAAAATTAAGAAAACAAGTGTTCTTTTAATTATCTAACAGTGGTTGGTTTGTTGGCTTGGATTTTTAATGAGTGTTTCTTTGTTCTTATCACTAAAGAAACCACTGCCAAAAGCCAGCGCCTTTGCAACTGCAGCATTTCCCAACGAGACCAGCAACATTCAGGGTTATTTTTGGAGAGAATTTTGTCAAATAATAGTGCTTTGGGTTACTGGTCACAAAAAAAATATTCACTGATCAGCTGACAGATTTTCCTCAGTTTCCAAGTCTTAAAAAAGATAAAATAAGCTCTTTAACTCTTAATATTTCCAAGTGTGATTTCCACAACTGAGCAAACCCAGGACCAGTGAGCACACATCCTACTTTTTGTGAAACATGTGGAAAGCACTTTTTATAGGGTTTCTAATGAAGTCTTCGTTATTGTAATATGTCCATATTTTGAGTGTTGTCCCATTGTCTTTCGTTGGTGTTTGTGCTAAAATACATCAGTTGGAAAATGGCTGTGAATTCCAATTTTAATTTAATTTTATTTAGGAGTTCTGGTTTCCACTTGAGCAACCTGGGAGGAAATTATCAGGAACTTAATGCGGTACTTTGATCATGCGACCTGTTTTAGTTTTGTTTATTTGTTTGTTTGAGGTTCTGATTATCCTTGTGGAGAATTACGACCCAGAGAACTGAATAAAATATAATTATTCCCCAAGGTGTATTGATCATGTTTGTGATCAAGAAGTGATGTCTAAGGAATGTCAATCCTGCAGCATCTCTGTGTCGTTGCCTGTGGAACTGTGACATTTTGGAGCTCTAAATTGGAGAACAGGAGTGGAGGACTGGCTGTGTCCTGGCCATCACCAGCATGTCCCACCACGGGTCCTCTGCTGCTTGCTGGGATGAGTTGGGGGTCTCTGCTGTGCTGAAATGATCAAAATCATGATCTCCTTCAGCGAGGAAAAAGCTGAGAGAGAAATGCGGCATTAAAAAGAGACAGAGCAAAGACTGCCAGGGCTGGGATGCTGCTGATCAAAGCACACCCAAGGACACGAGCTCTGCTCAAAGGCTCCAGCCACGGCTCTCATTTATCCATGAATATATTCCTTCTATTTCATTCTCTACTAGTTGTTATTATTTCTGCCTTCCCTCGGAGGTGGTCATTATTTCATGGTGGTCATTAGTTCATGGTGGTCATTAGTTCATGGTGGTCATTAGTTCATGGTGGTCATTAGTTCATGGTCCTGCTCCAGTCATTATCAATTGATGGCATCGTTTCATGTTCTTCACAGAAGAATTCCAGTCGGGATCTCTGTCCTGCAATTCCTGTTTGTGGCTGACACTACAGCAGCGAGGGGGGAAGTGTGAAGGCAGCTGTAGTTTGTCAGGTTTCAGCCCAGTCACTTCCCCAGGTTGTGTTCTCCAGCACCCCAGGGATGCTGTGGCACAGATAAAATAATGACACCACCTGAATTTTGGCGGTGTTTCACCTCTGTGTTCAAGGAGGATTTGCAGCCCAGGACACAGATCCCCAGTCCTTGCTCCCATGGAAATTAGGGGTATTTTTGGAGAGCCTTTTCCTGCCTGCCCTGGAGGCTGAAGAGTTTGGGGGTTTTCTTTGCTGCCTGTGCGTGGTTGTGCTGATCCTGCTCTCTCCTGGGTCGTGAGACAATGGAAGCTGATCAAGGACCATTTTGGGTCATCCCAATCCTCTAAAATGCCTTGTGCCGGGCAAATATCTTTCCAATAATATCTTCAGAATGACTCTTGGGTTTTTGCATGATGCAGAGGTGTCCCCACAAGGCTCAGCAATAATCTTAATATGGATTTAGACCCCCCAGATGTCGGACATGGATAAAGTACCAGTTATGTGTTGCCAGCCCCTCGTTTCCAAGAGTTAGCTGAGACCTGCTGAGGGAAATATTATTGATTAGCTTTCAGGGTAAAAAATCAGCTATGTTTGCCCAGATGTGTTCAGCATCATTGTATATTGACTAAATGTATGAAAGACAGATAAGATACAACCATGATAGGCACATCTTGTTTGAAGCAATGGCCTTCATTAACGTGATTATTAAAGTGAACGTATTAACTCTGAGTCCTGCAGCCCCTCTGCCTCCCTGTGTGAGCAGCATTTCAGTCTTATATTCACTGAGCTCTCATTCAAGTTTCCCAATGATCCAACCTTCAGGATAACATTTTCCGTGCTCTTCTGAGAGATAGGGAAACAGAGAAGGAATGAAAACCCCACCCTGAGCAATTTGGACGAAGCGTGAGGAAAACCTGTTTCCTTCGCGTTAATAATTAAGTTTATTTTCACAACTGGTTTGAAAAATGGGAAGATCACTTCATTTTTCAGATAACCTGATTCATCTGCTATCTGCAAGGTACTATTTGAGATGCAAAAATGAATATTTAAGCAGCAGGGATGTTGTCACTGGAAGAAAAGCAAGGATGTGCTCATCCTGTGGTTGGATTTGCTGTGCTGCACTGAGGTTGCCCGGGCCAGCTCCATTTATTCCAGACTTCGTGTGGAATTTGGCTATTTGGAATAGTTCCTGTGATGAATTAAGGGACCAAGAAGATGAAGTGCTTTAATCATAATTGCCTGTTCGAGAGCCAAACTTCAAGGCAAGGATTTAATATGTTTAAGTGCAAGAGATAATAATAATAATAATGGCAAAAGTTACATCATAAGGAGTAATTTCAGTTGCTAAAATAAGTCTCTGGAATAATACTCAACCAAGTAATTTGTGTAGCTACATATATATTCCCTGTGTTCCTTAAAGCAGCTTTTTTTTTTTCTCCAAGTCTGCAAATTACCCTTTTATGAGATGCTGTACAAACTAACTACTATATCTATTCAGAGTATGATAATATCTCCTTGCCTTTGAATGAAATATTTGGCCCTTGAGGATATGCCAGTAGCTCTCCTCACAAAATACCTGGAAATTGAATAAGATCTGCAGCTTTATTATGTACATATAATACTGGAACCTGTGGGATTATGTGCAGTAACCTTATTTACAGAACCAGGAGATGTATTTGTAGAATATAATTTAGGCTGGGACAGCTCTGTAACACGTTTATAACTTCTTCTGCTTATGTGGATTGATCTCAGAGAAATGCCAAAGGTTTTATCTCAGAAAAAAAGGACAAGGGTCCCAAGGCAATCTGAGTATTTAAAGTGCAGCATTTCAGAGTGGCAGGAATAAGATCTGTACCTGACACAATAAAAACAAGTCCGTTTCTAAATCCTTTTGGCAGAGATCTTGTAAGAAAATTGCAGCTTTTCTCTCGTAAGAAAAGCTCATGGATGGTGTGTCCACAGATACATTTATTTTGAGACTGGAATAGGGCCATGAATTCTCACGTATCAGAGAAATAACATTAGTGACCTCATACTGGTGAAAATACTTTAATTTCTTCCAAAAGCAGATTCCCTCCACTCTGCAAGCAGGACTTGCTCCTGAGAAAGAAGCTTCTCCCTGAATATGTACAATTTCCCAACAAGAAATCCACTCCTTTTGGAAGAAAAAAGGAAAAAAAAAATCATACCCTCTCCAGATGAGAAAAGGGCCCATGTTTGGAAATTGTGAGTGAGTTCCAAACTCTTATTTTTGGGGAAGAAGCTGGGAAACTCTAGAAACATTCCCTTGTCAGAAGTGTCCACCTCAACTGCCCTGTAAGCGTGAAATCCTCCTTGCCCAAAATGTGGACACGTGTTAGAGCTCTGCAAAGCAGTGTTGGGGTTTTAGCCACGATGCCAAAGGCCTTGATAGAAACTTCTGAGAAGTCAAAATACGGGACAAACCAGCTTTATCTGAGCTGAAGGAAAACAGAGGTTTGCAAACTCTTTTTTCCCCGATCCTCTTAGCAGTTCCTTCACAGATAAATAATTCCATTACGCTGCTGTTTGAAACATGCAAGCACGATCACTTTGGTGGCTTTAGTCATTCTATTTTTCTTTACTAAGCATTCTTTACAGGCCTTTTGAGGCACTGGAACCGAATCCGTGTCCAATCAAACCGCTCAGCGTTTTTGGGCATGACTTTTCAATCACAGCGTGATGTTCAGTCATTTAATGTAACTTTCTACAACAGAGCTGTTTGGATTATTCCCTGAAGATTATCTGCAGGATCTTCAGGAGCACTTTGGATAGCTCAGAACTTTCAGCACTATATATATTTTTCATTACTTTCCTGCTGTTTCTGTAATGTTTCCAAAGTGTCAGTGTTGGGTACAGTAACAGAAGAGTTTGCAGTTTCCTTCACTGAGACAGCAATGCTGTCTAAGGTGAAATTAAAATAGACTTCACTTATTTGTGGAATTAATTATTAAAATGTGCTCAGCAATCACTCACATCAACTCTCTGTGCTTACAGGGCTGTTTTTTCCCCTCGTGCAAATACCACCAAAACAATGAGAGGTGCTGCTGGGTTGCTTTGCATGGCCAAACCTCCTCCTGCCTCTTGTATTATTTAAAAAGTGCCTTTCGTCAGTTATTCAGTGCAGTGCATTTGAGGGGGACGAAGGAAATCCTGATTCATTTGCATCAGCATCTAAACCTGGACAAATCAGGTTAAAAATTACAGGTTTTGGGCTATAATTTTCATTTGGTTCTTTCTAGTTGTCAGCTTCTGAGTTAGGCTCAACTAATTCGGTTGGATTTTGGGGTTAGGCCTGCTTGGGTTTCTGATGCTCCTTCTGTATGGCTGGGTGATTTAGGAAGAGCCCTGTGGAGTCAGCAGGGACACCCCCATGGGTCATGGAGTGGTTTGGGGTGGAAGGGACCTTAAATCCCATCCAGTTCCACCCTTGACATGGGCAGGGACACCTTCCACTGTCCCAGGCTGCTCCAAGCCCTGTCCAGCCTGGCCTTGGGCACTGCCAGGGATCCAGGGGCAGCCACAGCTGCTCTGGGCACCCTGTGCCAGGGCCTGCCCACCCTCACAGGGAGGAATTCCTTCCCAATATCCCATCTAACTCTTCCCTCCGGCAGTGGGAAGCCATTCCCCCTTGTCCTGTCCCTCCATCCCTTGGAAATTGTCTCTCTGCATCTTTATCAGCTCCCTTAGGCGCTGCAAGGCCACGAGGTCACCCCAGAGCTTCTCCTCTCCAGCTGAACAATCCCAGCTCTCCCAGCCTTTCCTCCCAGCAGAGCTGCTCCATCCTCTGCTCATCCTGGAGCCTCCTCTGGGCTCTCTCCAGCAGCTCCAGGTCCCTCCTGTGCTGGGACAGGGCTGGGGCAGCTCTGCAGGTGGGCTCTCACCTGAGCAGGGGCAGAATCTCCATCCCTTTCCTGCTGGGATCAGCCCAGGGCTCAGGGGTTCTGGGGGACATCACCCACAGCTGGGGCATGAAGATCATGGAAGAAACCTCACCAGAGTTCCCTGAGATTCAGCCTCGTTAAGAATCCCTGGAATTAATTTTGCCAGTGGCTCTCAGAAATCGCCCCTCCATCACTCCCTGGCTTCATTTAAGAGCAGGTGTCTGTGTGTGAGCACAGCCTAAAATTGAGGGATTTGGGCGTGGATGTGAAGCGGGACATTTAGGAGGCTCTCTACTGTGAAGGAGTAAGTTTAAAGGTCTGAAGTTGTGGGGTATTTTTTTCAACAGAGATGATCTTCGAAATCTTTTCCATCACTTCTCTCCACATTCCAATTTCAGTTTTATAACACCCCTCACTGTGCACGTCTTGGCAGGAAACTTGCCCATCTTGCAGAGCTTTGTGTGAATAATTCATGGCAGTGTCATGCTGATTCTCAAAAGGCTGGAATATTTCTTTGGAGAAAGTGTTTAATAAGATTCTTCTGAACAACACAAACTGTAGCTTTGTATGAATTTTATGGGGTAGTAGCTCTCAAAAGGTTTTGCACGATCAAGGATTTAATGAACTGAAACCCCAAACATATGGCAGCCCCTTCTACCTATTTGTTTCCTGGGTTGAAGCATGGAGATGAAGCTGCTTAATTGGGGTCAGAAACTTGAATTTGCCACATCTGAAGGCACAGAAAGAAGTTTCAAGAAACAGATGCAGCTCTTATTTGGCTCCTTGTATTTACATCTTCATTTAGGTGATATTATATGACAATGATGGAGAATCAAGCAGTTTTTACACTCATTTTTCCAAGGTAACAGGAAATATCACACATCTCCTGCAAAAATACTGAAATTCTCCCAGCTGCACTGTGTCCCAGAAATTGTGTGCAACCAGGTGTCATTTAACTCATCAGAGAGAGGAATTCAGGCATTTCCAGTCCTTGGAAAGAAGGGTGAGTTCCACAACAAATCATGGATATGAAGAAGTTCCTGAAGCCGAGGGTGTTTTGGCTTTGTTGGTTTTTCCTTTTAAAGACAACTTTTAAGCAGGCTGTGGTGATCTAAGAGGCTGGTTTGAAATGGGAAATCCCTTGAAATATTTCAGAAGAACATTTTTCTTCTTTTCTAGGCTATTTTAGAATTATTCCAGTTTTTAATGGGTGCTACTTTGCCAGAAAAAAAATATAACAGCAAAACCCAAATCAAGAATCAGTCAGTGTAGTTAAAATACAACATCACATCAGTCTTGGTGTTTGCAGGAACGTATTTCAGGGTGTATTTGGCAGCTGTAAAATTGGGATAAAATACTTGGTGTTGTTCTGAGGATGGGGGACCACAGGACTTGTTGAGAAGGAAAAAAAACAAGGGAAATATTGGTGGTATAGAATTGGTTCTCATTACTGAGCTCTTCTGTCCAGGAAAGGATGAGGAGCCCTTTCTCCAAATTTTCTCCAGCAGCTCTGGAGCTGCCTGCCCAGGGAGCTGCAGAACCTCCACCCTTGGAGATGTTCAGAATTTAATTAGAAAAAAGCTGCAGTTTACTTAATCCAGCAGGAAGAGCTTTACTTTGAATGGGGAAATTGTGATCTCCCGCAGTCCCTTCCAACCGTGATTTCTGTGAGTCTGTGGGGTTTCAATGGCAAGAGTCATTTAGGGTTTCAGTGAGGCTTTGCATGAGAGGGATCACAGACCCTGGAGTGGGGTATAAATTCCATCTCCATGGATTTCAGTGCCAGGATTCCAGCAGAACTCCCTGGATCATCAGCCTGGCTGTGCACATGGGCCTGGTCCCCACGTCCAGGATCCAGCCTGTTTTCTGCTCTAACCCTGTGACTCACTCGAAAACCTGCACTTTCATTCCTGCTGAAATGTATTCCTACATGGATCTTGCTCCTTGCAGTGCCTTCCAGGGAGCTCATTTAAAGATTTTATTGGTGATTGGTGGTTTTCGGTGTTGGTGAAGTCATTTTCTTAATCAGGATCTAAGAGAACTCCTTAAACCAGCTGATTTTTGTTTTCTTTGTCCTAGTTGTCATTTGGTTGGAATTAATATTGTAATTGCTTTCTCTGGAGACTCTGTTACTTTGTGCACTCTCATTTAGGGAGAGAAATATGGATGATGGGTGACTAATGATGCTTAGTTCGGCACTTTTTAAAAATAAATACAGAACCTGTCAATCCGCTCTGTGTCAGAGAGAGAAGCAGCTCCTGTTTTCACACAGTCTCTTCCTTCAGGGGATTCTGTCTTGGGAAGCACTCTAATAGGGAGAACTGGATGGGATTTGACTTTTTTGGAGGATCCAGCCTGTTCTTTTGCAAACACTCTTCCAGTTTTTCCATAAAATGTATGGGGGCTGAGAGTGCACTGCTGCCAAAGAAAGAACGTCTTGCAATGACATTGACCACAGCAAGTCAAGTCCTTATCCTTCAATTTTATCAACAAATGTTGGACAAACAATATCTTTAGCCTGGGGAATTCAGTTTAGCTGCATTGAGCAGGATGTTGCTGTGGATTTAAATTAGCTGGATGTGTCCTGGGTGGTTTAGACAAGGTGGGCTGGTGTGTCTCGCTCTTCCTCTGCCTCCTTTGCCAGCTGCTTACTGATAAGTTGTTTTATTTTTTCTATCAATAGTCTGGTGATTGATTAACTCAGTTCAGATTCCTCTGCCTGCAAGGTTCAAAAAGACACAGTCTCGTTTTACTCATAAATATACAATATTGTATTTCCTTCCTATTGGCTCCTCAATCTTCAAATGCTCGTTCCTTACCTTTTCTCTTCTTGTGAACAGTCTTGCCTGCTGCTTGAAAAAGAAAAGGAAACACTTTGCTTTCCAAGCCTTCCTAAGGGTCAACCTCCCCTCTTTTTAAAATTAGTTGTGTGCTGCAAGGTGCAGGGGAGCAGAGGGTGGAGTGTGGCAGGGTGAGCAATCAGCTTGGATCCAAACAGAAAAATTCATGACCTAAATGATGCATCTCCCTCCAGATGTCAGAGCAGCAAATAAATGTTTCATAAACTTTGCTTTCCAGGTCAGCTCCAAGCCATGATTTTATGTTGGTGGTTTAACCCTTAACGTTTAGAGAAAGCAGCAAGAGGAGAATGGGCAAGGAGCAGGGAATGTTCCCGGACATTTCTGGCCCTGGGAATAGTTGTGGCACTGATGCCTCCAGCCGGGAAAAACAACGTGTGAGACTGATGCCATAATCTTGAGGATGAGGAATATCATCACATGGATTCACTTGGTAGAAAAATCTGAGGAAACAGTTTCCCAACCCCGTGAAAATACATCATAGTAGGTTCTGCGAGAGCAGAGGTGGCCGGTCCTACAGGAGCCTCAGCAGCCTCCTGTGGGGTCCAGGACACCTCTGTCCACCCAGGAAAGCTTCTGTTTGTACAGTGGGACAGGGGAAAGTAGAGGGTGGATGACTGCATGGAGGAAGTGAGGGCACAAAGCCAAAATTCTATTTGCAGGGTGACCACTTTTCCATGGACTCGACTGTGGATGCTGAAAGCTTGGTGGCAGAGAGATTCCGGAAAAACAGGGAAGCCATTGGATCTTAGCTAACCACCCACCAGGGCTATTGGCTAGATCCTGAAAACCCACATTTGCTAAACAGACCTTGGTCCTGCAATAACAGTGTCCAAAAACATCTCACAGGTGCATGATAGGCAAGTTATTTACAAAAGCCGACTAGCTGTTTTGCAGCTAGTTCCGTGAGAAAGTAGGAACACTCACGGACACAGGCAGATACTGAGAAATCTCTCTGCCACCAAGCTTTCAGCATCCACACTCGACCCTCCCAGCTGTAGGAGCACTGGGGGCTTTATTTGCAGGTGAAGGAACAGCCTGTTAGGCTGCTGCGTGCTCAGAACTTGGGTCCCGTGTGCCAACCCTGTGCCCTTGAGCAGAGGCGCCTGGCACCAAGGCCCTGCTCTCTGTGACACTCCTCCACGTGCTCCAAACCGGCGCCTGCGATTTTCCACGGGGCAGGAACCCTCTCCTGGCAACCTGGGCCTGCCAGCCCGGCCTGAGCTGGCCGTGCCTGTCCTCAGGCAGCCAAACGGGGCTGCACTTCGCAGCAGGGCGCGGGGATTGTCACCACATTCTGCTAACAAGTGGCAGGATTGATGTGCTCGTGGCCTACTCCGACGCTGGAGATTTATGGCGCTCTCCCTTCCCGCTGTGCTGCCGCTGCTGCTTTACAATTAGAGGGAAGCTGGCATTTAAAACATCTGCTGCCCATGTTGGCCTGGAGTTGCCAAACTTCTGGCTCTCTTTGTGCCAGGGAGGGCCTTGCCAGCAGCACGGCTGTGTTTAAATGCGAGCTCCCGAAAGCGCGGCGCGCGGGCGCCACTGAATCAGCACTAATCCTGACATTTCACTCAGGGAACGGGAAGGATCGGGGAGGAAGAGGCACAGCCAGGAGCTTAATTAGCATGGAAGTGCAGAAAAAAATGGCATGTTCTACAAAAGAGCGCGGCGAGAGGTTGTTTCCTGTGCTTTGCTGAGATTTCCCAGCAGCTGCTGGGGATGCGTTGTTTGGGAGCCGCTGGCTCGGCTCCAGGCTGTGGCCCTGCACTGAGTTCCTGCCTGCTGGTGACATCCAGGGCACTCAGAGCCCAGCGTGGGTGTCCCATTTATTCCCAGAAGTGTAAGATCTGTTCCTTTTGTCCCTCCAGCTGTGTTTTGGTGAGTTTTCCCCGCAGTGCTGACGCTGGGATGCTCCAGGTGGGTCAGGGCCTGCTCTTCGTGATGTTCAACCACGCACTGAGACTCGTCCCCGCACCCCAGTGTCCTTGCCACGTGTGTTCACTCTATTTAAAATGATTCCTGACTGGTAAAGAAGCTGTCAGCTCCTCATTTCCACTCCTAACTTTAATGGTCAGTGATTTTTTTTCCTGATTGCTTCCCGAGCATGATCCACACCCCACTGGAATAAGCACAAGGCATTCTCATAGCACAGAAGGGAAAACAGTGGCAAAGTGCTCAGGATCCTGCACAGGAGGAGTTGAGGAGCAGCAAAGCTTGGGAAAAACAAATACGAAGACCCTCTCTATTTTCTAGGTATGTTTTGGGATGGAATTACAGAATTGTTTAGGTTCAAGAAGACCTCTCAAGGTCATTGAGCTCAACTGTTCCTCCAGCACTGCCAATCCCACCACTAACCGATGTCCCCAAGTGCCACATCTGCACATTCTTTAAAACCCTTCAGGTATGGCCATTCCACCACTGCCCTGGGCAGCTTTGCCAGGCCTTAAAAACCTTTTTGGTGAAGAAATTTTCCCAAATATCCCATCTAAACCTCCCCTGGCACAACTCGAGGCAGTTTCTTCTTGTTACCTGGGAGAAGAGCCCAATCTGCACGTGGCTACAAGCTCCTTTCAGGGAGCTGTAGAGAGCTTATAAGCTAAAGATTCAATCTAAAAGGAAGGAACGAAATGTGAAGTTTACTAATAGACTCCAATAATTCCTCTGTGCATTTGTATTCTTTATGGAGTAATGTGTTCCTTCTTCCCATCAGTGTTTAAAGTCAAGGTGCTGTCAAACTTCCCAGTTAACTATTATTATTTTTTCTCATTTTGTAAATGTTCTGCTTTCTTGTAAGTGTTGTTTTTTAGGTTTTAGGGTATTTTAAAACGAATAGATTCTTTTGTGGCTTTATCCATTTTTGGCATCACTCAATTGCAGGTAAGATCCTGCCTGTGAGTAAGAAGTGCTGAAAGCAAACCAGGGACCATTTCTTTATGAATCTGTGGGCTGGTTTTACTCACCTGAAGAATTTTCTCCCTCTTGGAGCAGCCAAGTCTCGTGGCAGGAGCTGTTTGCAAAGTAAGACTTTATCTTGATGTACAGCTGCAATACGAACATTCAAATCACTTTTTCATAATGCATTAAAATGTTTCACTTGATCAGAAAGGAGAAAAATGTAAACTTTAGCAGCAACCAGAGGGGGTTTGATTTCTGTTTTGAAATGACAAAATTATTTTCTGATTTTACGATATGGAGAGATTCTTACATTTCCAGGCAATATTGTCAGGAGAGGTTGTTGCTGAATGTCCCTGTTGTCTGTATTTCCTTGGAAAGACGGTGGTGAGGGCACAAATCCCTGCAGGGCTCCTCCTCAGTGCAAATCCCAGGCTGTGGCTGTGTTTCGGGTGGGTTTGAGCTGTGTGCTGCAGAGGGGAGCTGCTGGAGCCCGGCACTGAGCAGCAGAGGGCACTGAGCTAACAGGAGTGGGAGAAAAATCATCATTTCACTTCAGCTCAGTCTAAATGGCCCCAAGATTAATCTGTTAATATCCTCTCATTCCTTTCCCTCCTATATCAGTGTTAATTGCCAAACAAGTGACAACTTTCTCCAGTATATTATACTGGTCCATTATACACTGCTGCTGCAGATATGGTTATTTGCAAATTCGCTACAGACTCCTCCACAAACTCCAGAGGGTTTTATGTTGCTCTTGTATGTATGAATACAAATAAATAGAGGCTGCAGTTCCATCTATATCAAATTTAATCTGCATGCTGTTTAAAGCAGGCCAAATATTAAAACCAGATTATCGGAGTTTTCCACGGGAATAATTTTATTTTTCAGAGTTTACTTTCAAATCAACTTGTCTCTTTCCTTTGGGCTCATTTGCCTCCATAAAGATGCTTTCTTCTCAGGATTACAGTATTTTTATTGGCTTTGCACACACAAGTGTATTTAAGGAATGGTTTATACCCGTTGTCAGCTGGGCTGATAAACGCGCCCACCACGGAGACTTGGCATAAATAGCCATCATAAACCTGGCTGCATAAACTACGTGGCGTGAAATCCAAAGGAAAAGGCCAGCGTGGGCGTGCTGGGGTGAGGGAGAAGGCGAGCAGGGGCAGAAGCTCCTGCTGGTGATGCCCAGCCCGGGGCAGAGCGGAGCCGAGGGACCCCGGCGGCTGCAGACAGGGCTGGAGGCAGCGGGTGTCAGCAGCACTGATGGAGCTCGGCGTGTCTGCAGATTGCTCTGACAGCCAGGGCCCCACACAATTTTAATCTGAGGAATGAACCTGCTCTAAACTTTGCGCATCGGGCCCCGCAGCTTTTGACTCGGGCAGGATTTTCGCGAAGATAAATGAAAATAGACTTAAGGACTCTGAGAGCAGCCAGTGGGCAAGGCCCTGTCTTGTGTCTGACAACGAGCCCCGACCTGTGTCACGAGATTGGGGTCAGTAAATAAATACCAGCTGCTGCGAGCTGCAGTGCCACGGCATTATTAAAAGCCTTTCAGGTTGAGCAAAGGACACTCGTGTGGAGGTAGCCTTGAGGTCTGGCCGCCCACAAATGGTGCTTTATTGTCTGTTCTGTGTTAGTCTTACCGAGAGCATTCTGTCAGATGTAACTGTACCCTGCAGAGCTCTCTGAGGTTTGGCTGCTTCGTTGGTTTTGGAAGGGTTTTCAGTGGAAAAACCCCTATTACTGAAGATGTGTTTTGGTTGTTACTGAATATCAGGGCTCAAAGCAGGAAAGGGATCTTGCTCTGAGCTATTTGGGATGAAAACCCAAAACTAAATCCAAAGCAAGACACTTAGGAGGAGCCACTACCAACAGCCCTTCTTGCTGTTTCCTAATCACAATTAAAATGCGAAAGCATCTGCAATGGCTGGGAAGGGATTATCCCACCTCCCAAAACATGCTAAAAGCACCATGTTTAGTACTTGTTTTGGGAAATTCCTGTCTGAATACAGGTCATACAGTGCAGTCAGCCAACGACTGTCAGTTTTGACAGAATAACACCAAATTGGTGCTCTCCAGCTGAAGGCAGATGCCCACTTCCTATGTTCAAACAGATATTCTTTTCAAATATAGATATAGCACCTTCCCATTGATGGGTAGTGAAGCTTTGTGAGCAGTAACTGCTTTTTAAAATAGAGTATTCACGTTACACGGTTATTTCTTTAAATAACTTTTTTATGTAAACTGCTTTAAATGTAAGTTTTGGGTCCATTTTTTTTCTGTCCTTTCCCCTACTGGGTGCTGTTCTATCCTCTCAATATGAAGGCATCTGGATTTTGTGCTTAATTACATTTTGTATGTGGCTTGGCAGTGCCCATTTGACAGAGAACTTATTCATGACTCTGGATGTGAAGCAGAATTTGGCTTTGGTTCAGTCTGGGAGGCAGCAGGTCAGACTTTAATACATGGTGGCTTTCTGATTTGTTTGTTTGATTCAGTCTTGTCCAGCAAATGCCAAAAAAGAATTTTCTCCACTGAGTTAGGTCATCTCAAGCGAGGTCGGTCAGAGTGGGCTGCCCAGAAAAATCCCTGATTTTAAGCTGTGTTTTAGTTTATTCCTGGCATAGGGAGGCAGCCCAGGATTTTCTGCTGCTACAGCTGCTCTTGGGCACTGGTTCTGCCCATGAATTGCTTCCCAGCTTAGATCCTGCTGCAGGATCCGGGCTGGGCTTGCCCAAAGTGTGCGTGAGATATCTCCTGAGATGGATTTCCATATTTTATTAGTGGCAGTGAAGCAGGGAGCCCAGCTTTAGAATGCCTGAGCAGAAAAATTAATGTAGACACTGCATGAAATCCTGCAGAACAGAGATGCTTGGGAGGGGTTTATCAGATACCACAGAATCCTGGAATGGTTTGGGTTGGAAGGAACCTTAAATCCCATCCCATTCCACCCCTGCCATGGGCAGGGACACCTTCCACTGTCCCAGGGTGCTCCAAGCCCCATCCAACCTTGAAATATCAGCTCCTGAAGAGAGAGAAACAACATTCTGTATGTCAGAATCCAAAAGCAAGAAAAATCCTTTATTAGGATCCAAAAAGGAGAGAAGAACTCGGTGTTTAAGGTGTGGGACCCCGTCCTGGTGGAAGCACCAGAGGAGTGTTGGTTGAAATACCCTCATAACATCTGAGGGGAAAGTTAAAAAGCAGAAAAAGAAGGAAAAAGGGCATTTTACAGCAGCTGTAGGAATGTGACTAAGTCAGGAATGTGGGGCAGGTGTCCGAAGAGGTCCCATTGCTGGGAGCATTGAAGGGAGGTTTGGGGCTCCCTTCCCTGGAGGTGTCCAAGGAAGGGCTGGAGGTGGCACTCAGAGCCCTGCGCTGGGGACAAGGTGGGGATTGACTCTTTGGATGATCTTTGAGATCTTTTCCAGCATCACTGATTCCATGACGGAAGGGAAGGGCTGTGGCATCCATCATTTGCAATGGTCAGTGCAGGAAATTCACCAATTCTTACTGTACGTGATTTCCTAAAAAAATAACTTAGTTTTCCTCGCCAGCCCTACTGTCATTTCCCAGAAAACAAAGATACAGCCAGGAATAATTGCTTTAGCCTTTAGTTTTGAGTGGAATTTTTCTTTTCCTCTGCCAAACAAATAGAAAAAGCAGTTGGACTGGTTTAACATATACTCCTATCTAAGAAGAAAAATCCAATAGAGATGAAGATAACTTTATTTCTGTCAGCAAAGAAAAATATATATTTGATCCAATCTACACTAAACTTTTCTTTGCAGTTCTTGAGAAATAAAAATGAAAAAAAAAAATCTATATATCACATTCTTGGCCAGTATTTGATGACATTCCCCTTCAGTTTTTCCTTCTGTTTTCTTACTAACTACAACAAAAAAGGGAGAGTGTAAGTTTATGTACCAGTAAAGGCAGAGCTGCAGAGTTCCCCAGCACCTCATTTTACAATTTGCTTTGACATGAAGTGAGAAATAACTGAGCACAACCTTTACTCCAATAATTGGATTTTTGCCATCAGGAAAAGCTTGTTACATTTGTGTCCTCTGAGAAATAATACACTTTTTAGGCTGAGTTTTATAGACTCCACTCTCTGTAACCTTAGAGGGCTCAAATTCCGGCGGGAGGGATGTGATGTGCAGGAGCTGGATCCTTCCCTGCCCGAGTCGATCATCTCTCATCGTTCTGTCAATTGTGGTGCTTGGTTTACACCACCACAGCCTCCAAACCATTTTGTGAGACGTGTCTTAGAACACGGGCTAATTTTAGAGCAGTCTCCCCTGCTTTCCTCTTTTTTATTTTGCTCTTTTTTGCTCCTGTCGTTTCGGGTTTTGCCACTGATTTTTCGCCCTTTGTGCAATTTCCTTGCAGAATTATAGGAAAATAGAATTAATTATAAAATCTGCATGGATGTTACACCTGGAAATGTCATTTAGGTCAGAGCCCAAGGATGAGTGAGTTTTGTCAGCTGGGGATAGGCAATTCCTTTAATTTTAGCATCTCGAGTGTTTTGAAGTTGCCTGTGGTGTTTCTCTCCATCAGATCTGGTCTCTCCCAATCCAAAAAACTGCTTAATTTCATGCATCTCATGCAACACGTGAGTAATTTCATAGATTTTGTTAGTAGTACCAAGTAATATTTTACAATAAATACTGATGATCATGCACAGGTTTGTCAAGGATTGTTTTTGTCATTCTCCAACCTACGGTTGAAGCTGAAATGAAACAAATATTGAAAATAATATAAAAAAATCATTATTTCAGATTTTTTTATCATACCAAATTCCAGGATATTTTGATATTGCTTCAGTACTGTGAGTACACAAGCAGTAAAAAAAAAAAAAAAAGAATTAAAAAATATTCTGACTTTTTATAGTGTAAAAGAAGCTACAGGAACATTGCACATGAGCATCACCTCTGGTGAGCCATTCATGACCCCAAGAGATTGGCATTTCAGCATCACCAGGATGAAGTATCCTATGAGAAATATTCGATTTGATAAAAGGATTGGATATTAGGAAGAAATTCCTCCCTGGGAGGGTGGGGAGGCCCTGGCACAGGGTGCCCAGAGAAGCTGTGCTGCCCCTGGATCCCTGGCAGTGCCCAAGGCCAGGCTGGACATTGGGACTTGGAGCAGCCTGGGATGGTGAAATTGGGTGGGACTGGATAAGCTCTAAGGTCCCTTTTAACCAAATCCATTCTATAACATAATATGATCTGAAGCTGTTTTATTTCAATACAACCAGCGTGAGATGGAAGTGGTAAAACACCATTTTAGGAGCGGGAGATGGATATTAAGTTAAAATACCTTGTACTCAAAATCAATTTGAATTTACTTCAAACTTTTCATAACCTTCTCAGAGTTATACAAATGTCTTGATAGACTCATTAAAATCTGGGAAACGGGAGAGAAAAATCTCAAGATCAGAGACTCATGAACGAGCAGAAATAAAAATCTATAACTGAAGTGTGAAATGAGAGTGGATCAGCGAGAAGTTTAAGTTTCAATTTCTTTCACTTTGTGGTTTTATCACACACTGAGACTTCACCATTTTTATGTAGCAGAACGTTCACGTTCCAACCTATTTATTCCAATTTCTTTTTGCAGGGTCTTCCCTTTGGGTGTGTTCTCGTTCTACTTGTGTAGCTCAAGGTGAAGACCCCTCTGGTGCCTTCGAGAGAAGAGAAGAACCAACACCAGTGAATCTGTGAGAAATAATGATTTCTGTGCGCTCCTTTCCTGACCTTGGTGGCCAAAAGAGGAGAGATTCTGATTAGGGATCCTTTACAAGCTCAGAGTCCCTCTCCTTCTTCTAGAAACTGATTTCAAATGCAATTTACTTCATCAGGGGGTGTGCATGAGTTTATTTTCCAGAATGTTCTGACTTGTTACTGAGCACCACATCTCATATTTCCTGTTCCTGTCTCCCTCCAAACAGCAAAACTGGCAGCATTTTATTTAGTCCCACAAACCAAAATTGTTTTCTCATATCTGCTGTTCCACTGCGCTTAAAATGTGGCTCTTGTCCTTACGGATACCTTGAAATGTGACTTTTATTCTGATGGAAGACGTTTTTTGGTTGAGACTCCCATTTACACCCCAAATTGATGGAGAAAAATTGAGATTTTCTTTATCATGATCGTACAGTATGAAACAAATTGCCTCAGATTATGATTCCCTCCAGTTTAAATTGTTCCATTGTTTAGACTGGAGCTGGCTGACAGTTTCTTCATTTATCTTTCTTGCCTAACGCAGCCCTGGACATATTTGAGGCATTAGGCTGGAGCTGGTTTGTCAACCTTGACCTCATGCCACATTAGCTCCTTGCGAAGCTGACACTCTTCATTTCTCAGCCCTACACTTTGTTCTGAGCTCTCTGAGCCTGGATTAGCCACAGCTGCTCGTGAAATTTGTATGGGCAGCTATCAAAAGCCATCATACAGGGTTTTCTTTTTCACACTCCCTATTTTCACCAGCTTGCATTCGAGATCAGAAATACAAATCTCATCACTCACAACTCATAAGAAAATTGAATTGCTATTTGTCTTAACTCTGATTTATTTTATAGACTTGGTCTGGCTTAAAATCAACTTTTACACTTGAAATCTGGGCCACAGAAATTAGCACTGAGTTCTTGCTACTCAGGGATTAGAACTTGTCTGTGAGGGACATCGTGGTGGTTGCTTCTAAAAATTGGCTTGGGTCAACTCTAGGCTTTGTTTTAGGAAAGGAAGCAGCTTTGGAGCTGAAAACTGAGGGAGTTGTGTGACTTAAAGCTGATACAGTTGTGTAAGAACTTCCGTGGGTGCTTGGAGTTTATTCCATGTCCACTTTAAATTGGATAAAACTAGCCCGTGCTCCAAAGCCTCCTGGAGAGGCAGCCAGCACGGTCTCATCTGTTTCTTCTCACCAGGAAGGTGGCCTCACTTCTTCACAACAATTTCTTGCAAACGTTGCATGTTCAAAGGCTGAGCCTCATCTTTGCTCCTAATGGGAATTAATGGCACCGGGAAATTCTCACAGCAGTTGTCTCCTCAGGAGAATGATGGTGTGGCTCACTAAAATTGCCTGTTCGGTTTTCTTGCAGGTAGGAACCCAAGGGGGGAAAGGAAACAACATATTATTCAAGAAACAAACAAATAAACCAAACCCACAATGACCCTGCTCACGGGGAATCCCAGACTGCCTCATTTTCTATTGTAACTCACAAACCTTAAAAAATATCTTGGCTGGAAAAGGTCTTGAGTAAATTGTGCAAACCCAGAGCGTTTGGGAATCAGCTGCTGAGGGGAACAGGAAAACAAAAATGTTGATTGCACATCCTGGGAGAAAGCAGGTGAAGCTCATCCCAGCAGGGAGATTTATCCATGGCTCAGCTCCGGGATGAAGAGCAGCTCTTGGAGGAGAGGGAGGTCTGTGGCATCCTCAGCTCATCCCTGAGCCCACACGCAGCTGTTTGCCTGCCAGATGCTCTGGTTTTAATGGGTGGATCACAGCTGCAGCCCTGAAAACGCAGCACTTCACTCTCCAATCTGTGCTGTTCAGTCCTGATGTCTCATTTTCACTCTGCAGATGATTTTCAGGTCTTTATGATTTTTTTTTTTTTAAGCTGGTTCTTTCTTTTTGCTTCGTCCTGTATTTGTAGAGGTTAAATAGTTGAAGTAATGTAGTCTTTACCTGAATAACGCTCCCATTGAAGTCAGTGAAATTTTATATGTTTAAATACCACAGAATGTAGCCCTAAATTCAATTAAGTTGAAAATTTCAAGAAACTTAAATCAGCCATGTAGGAAGTCTTGGATGGCCTTTTCTCTCCCCAGGATAAATGTTTGTCACCGTGTGAAGCACAACACCCAAAATGCAAATAAGGCTCCCCTCCTAAATTTGGATTGTTGTTCCACGGATTATTTACCTTTATGGTTCTTCATCTCTAAGTGGATAAAGAACCAAAAATCTCTGTCCGTAGCAGAACCCAAATAATAGAGGAAGGTTGGTGAGCTGATCAGGAGAGGTTTGAGTGAGAATCAGGGAGCAATTGGCAGCTTGCAGGAGCCCAAAATCAGAGTGACTGTCAGAGGGCAGAAGGTCTGGGCATGTCCAGAAGTTGAGTTTCTCATGACTGTGCCCTTACTGGGAGGATAAAATGTTGATCTTTATCACGTCTGAGCTATCTGCATCATCTCCTTCCCTGGCTGCTGAGCTCTCTGAACAAACCCTGCAGCAAAGGCACAAAAAATTCTATTTTCGAACTTGTTTTGCGAAAGATCCGTCTCACCCAGCACTGCAGGCTCTGGAGAAGGTCACACCCACCAACTTTTTGTCTTCAGTGGAGCCTGGACTTCATCCTTCATGCTGGAGCAGGAGGAAGCTGTGAGTATCCAATAGAATAATGGAAAATTAGGGGGTTGGAATGGACTTTGAAGATCATTTAGTCCCAATATTAATGGGTAGGGACATCTCTCACTGGACCAGGACACGGACCACAGTCACTTGTTTACATCTAGTGGGAAGTGAAAATAATTCCCCTCAAGAGCACTTCACATCTTTTCTTTTCCTGAACTCAGAACTATAAAATATATTCATTTTTATTGCCTTCTTATGCCAAGTAAGACATAGCTGAACTTATACAACATTTCACTCATTTCTCATCCTACAGGAACAATAATTTACATCAAGAGCTGTAAGCTGCCAGACCACAGGAAATAGCATGAAATAAATATTTCCTAAAATGCTTCAATATGAGAGCTAATACTTCTAATGTGTGTGTCTTGTAACTTGGTTCGGTCTAAACTGAGAGTTAATTGGATTGTCATACTTACATGGGGAAGTATTCAAACAAGTCTAAACTTCAGAAAACCTCTTGGAAACAGACACAGGCAGTGCTAGAGCAAAATCAAACCCAAACTTTTAAGCCTGTTTGCACAGCAAGCTCAATAAGCCCTTTTGCTGATCTGCCTGAAACCTGGACAATTTAAATGCCATTATTCTCTTTGTCAGTGCTCAGGCAAGTTCTGGTACGAGTGGAAAACCTAAAAATATGAGGTTTGTTTAATAAAACATATTAAAATGGGTGGCGTGAAACGGAATTATTTCAACTGGAATATATACACTGGGGAAAAGCAAGATCTTGAATATTCACATTACAGCTCATTGAAAAGGCAATGGGCTATGCAACAAGATTGACAACAAAGGGAAAAATGATGAGGAAAATTGCCTTACTTATCTGCTAGAGTGCTCTTGACTGCCAACTGTAATTTTATGGTTCATTATATAAAAAAATACCATTAATGTTAGTACTTGTGTATCATAATCATGAGAAGAAGGGAAAAAGTTCATTGAAATGTGCTCCATTTTTAATCAAGACACTATAATTGTGTGTTTTTCAGGCATCATCAATTCCCATCAATTTTACTGCTGCACAAATAATGTGCTGCTATAGTTCTTCCACAGGTCAATTCCTGCACGAGGTACATTGACTGCAGGGATGTAAACTGTAAATAAACAGTGGCATAATTTATCTTCTCTGATATGACTTGATACATCACCAGCTTTTCCTTGATAAGGGGAGCACACGGAACGGCTGGGTTTGAATCGTGTGGCGCATCACAGGCCTCAGAAATTGTTATATAAATGTTGTTATATAAAATGTCAGGCAACAGCCAATATTAGCATCGCAGAGCCACTGTCACACAGCAAATGTGTCTGTCAGCTTCGCTGGGTGTTTTCGGGAGTTCTGAAAATCACAGATCGGGGAAAATTGGCTGAAACTGCGGCAGGGGCTGCACTGGGACGTGTCTCTCACCAGCCCTGTGGGTTGGCCAGCTCAAAACAGCTCTGGCCATGGGAGGATTTGGGTTCCTCACACCCAAAAGGGAGAGAAGGTGTCGCTAATTCATCTCTTTTTTGGAAAGGGAGCTTTGTGACATCTTTGAGTGCACAGAAAAGTTTGTGCTGAACACATTTTCTGAATTAATGTTACTCCATAGGATGTCAGGGAATAAATCTACAGCAGAGTCTCAACCCCAGAGCAGAGGAGAGGCCTTTCCCAGGGACTTTCTTCTTGATAAAAGAGGTGATTCCCAAATGATGTTTTCCTAGATGGAGGATGCTCAGACTTCCTTCATTCCATGAGTCTGTGGTTGAGACTGACCTTTGGTAAAAGCTGCTCTTTTTTCTAGGGAATGTGCTGGGTTTTGAGGCCTGGCAAAGTTAAATTTTTCTTACAAAACTGAAGTTTAAACCAAGTCACAGCTGGCCACCCAAGTGCAAAAGGTTCATGTTAGGTGTGCTATCAATGTTTTTGAAAGCTTTTTCCTCTACTGGTGCAGAATATGGATAAAAACTGATGAGCTTTTTAGGCAACTTCTGTTAAATCTGATCCTTAATCCTACTGAGCGCATCTCCTTCTTTCAGAACAAATCATGGAATCACAGGATGGGTTGGATTGGGAGACACCTTAAAGATTGAGAGACACCTTCTCCTAGCCTAGGGCCAGAACTACCACCAGGATTTGTCTTCCTGCTCACTCTTTTAATCCCAGTCTAAGATTAGGATTCCAATCCCAATTAGAACTGGGATTTTAATCCTAGTCTGAGATTTCTTGCAGAGAAATCTCCATTTAGATGCCTGAGAATGGGGACAGGACCTTGCATCCCATGAAAGCAGAGCCAGGAATAAACACATTTTCTCTCCACTCTCCCTCTTTTGAAAGCTCCCTGTCCTTAAATAAAGGAGGAAAAGCTCAGTACACTGGCAAGGGCTGGTGCTGAGCAGCTCACGTTCGGGCAAACAGCTCGTAAAAGTGGCATTGCTTGGGTTATATATTCATGAAGTAGTTCAGCTGCATTAGTGTCAGACACTATCGGATTTGTGGAGCTTTAATTATAAATTACTTGATAAAATAAGGTCAGCTGTCAAAAGCCCATTCCAGTGTCTGAGGCACTCCAAGTTTTGTTTTTGGGGGGAAGAGAAAAGCAGTTTATTTTACCCCAGAAGAGTCTGGGGAAGTGAAGGGTGGTGAGACTGCAGCTGAGGCGCTTTCCCGAGGCTGACGGGCCCTCCAGAAATCCAGCACTTTGCCAAGGCAGCACCATGCAGAGCCCTGGGAACAAACTGAAGCTCTCCTGAGCTGAGCCACAGGCCTGAAACAGCTGGAATAATTCAGCCATTCGTGCCTGCTTTCAGCCGAGTGTCACCTCCTGCCGAGGATGCTGAGCAGCCGCGTGCGGAGAGCTGCAGCAGCCTCTGCTTCCTCCTGCCCCCAGCAGAAGGGAATGTCTGGGACAACACTTTGCAAATCTGCCTGGAAAAACATGGCATTATTCATAGTGTATGATTAGTCTTGCACGCTCTGCTTGTTATAAATATGTAACACATGCTCCAGTGCAGAATGTGATAATGTATTCCAACATGATCTTTATTGCTGATATTTAAAAACCTGTTCCTGAATATGCACAGTTTAAATTTCGTATGAATGTACATCTCCCATTTTTCCTGCTTTAAAGCATAAAGTCTCTCAGGCAAAATGTAGGTTTTATGTCAATCCATTTTTACCCCTTTCCTCAGCTCATTTGTCTGCAGTTAAATATTTTCTTCATCTTCCACAGGAAAAGATGAATTATTCTAAAGCACCAAGTGCTGCAGTGTGTGTGCATCTGTGTTTGTTGGGAAGTCAAAATACAAACAGTGGAGAAGATATCCTCATTTGTTTTCCATTCCAGTTTTTAAGTGATACATTAGGAAGCAATCATAATAAAGAGGAGCTGAAGGAGCCGAAGAAATTATTTCTGAGACAGCAGCCTGCTGTTATCTCTAATCTAAGAGACACTGGATAGAGGTCATCTTCTGATCAATGAAGTGAATTTCACTTTATGGTGCTGCAAACAGACAGAGAATGGTACAATCAAGTGCTTTCTGAGAGAAAACAGAAGCAGCCAGAGAGCGAGGGGAGAGCCATAACAAAAATAAACAGATTTATTGCTGTACAGAGCCTGTTTTACACGGGCCCTGCAGTGCAGGAAGAGGATGCTGCCCTCCTTTAGCCCCCTGGATATTCAGAGTATTGCCAAGACCTGCAGTCACTTTACCTGCCCGGGACAGCCCTCTGGACAAACAGAGTTAACAACGCGCTCTGCTGCATCCAAGGATTATCCCTCCTAAAGAAAAAGCAATTTAGGTAAGCTGAACACTTAAGCATGTGATGTAATGTGACTTTCAGGAATTCCAAACAAGGAATGCTGACAGCTTTTTTTCCACAGTCTCCACAAACTCCAGGGCCTGGCTCTCTGCTTTGCCCGCATTTTGCTTTTCAAGAGGAATTTCACTCAATCAGGTCTTACAGCACTGTCTGGTATGATTTTGGATCTCTAAATAATATGGATTTCAAGGCCTGATCAAAATTTTTGCTACTAAAGTTTTATACTTTGGAGTATAAAGCGTGGACCTGTCCTGGTAATTGAGCAAAAATTGAATGTGTGACGCAGCCTGTGCCACAGAAAAGCCTTAAAACACTGTCTGCTGCTTTTTGGGTTTTTTTTCCCAGACTTTGCAAAATCAATGGAAAGGTAACAAGAGCCCTTGCTGTCAGCATGGATTAATCTAGAATTCCCTGGCATCTTCAGATCCTTGTGCATCAAAACACGAGTTTATATCAAAAGTTCGAGCAGTGGCTCAAAGTGCTCAGGAGTTCAAAAAAATGAAAAGAGCCAGCGAACTAAAACGCCTCCAATTTCTGTGGTTTGCAAACTTCAAAAAGTGTGATTGTGCTGGGAGGCTTTGATCTCAATATTACTTTTTTATTGCCTTTGAAGTCCAAAGCAAAGGGCCATTGCAGCGGGATCCGGAGGTGCCGGGTGTTAATTCCCTGTAGCCACGTTTAGGGGACATCACATTGGCTGTTGACCACTGGATGCTAAAGAATTTCACCATAATAGAGAGGTTTTTCTTATTAAAGGAGGTTTCACACTCAGCAGTGCTGGTGCAATTTGGGTTTTCCCGACAAAAAGGTCGCTGACACTCAGGACCTCAGGAAGGTGTTTGCTAGAATATCCCACAATTTTAACAATCAGCTGTTACAGCTAAGCAGGAGCTGGAATTCTGTCAGAATTACCAACCAAACAGCAGCATGGGTTATTTTTGGAGCTGGTGAGGGAACCTTCCAAGGGTGAGGTAGGTGAGGGGCTGGAATCTCTGCCTGCTCCTGAGACGGGAGCTTAACTCTGAAAATTGGCACCAGCCTGCCTTGGAACAGCAGAACTGGAAAGGAAAAATGGAAAGGGCTGCGTTTATACGGCTTGTAAAATATTCATTGATGTGCTGTGCTCGAGGAGAATCGATCTCTGGAGAGCAGGAGGTTTCTCCATCTCAGTCACATTACATTAGAGGGGAGAGCTGAGTGGGGTGGGAGGTCGTGGGGACAGTAGGGACATCAAACAGGGCAGCACGTGCTGGCCCTGAGCTCTGGATGGGGCAGGGGGACATCAGAGCAACAGGAGAGGGACATGAGCTCATCCCTGTGCCTCTGGGGTTCGATTCCACTCAGAGGCAAATTGAAATGTTTTTGTAGATGTGGTTTCAGCGACTTGTTTTTTTCTGCCAAGTTATGGCAAGGTTAGAGAGGGAGGTAATGGTTTATTCCTTTTGTGTACAGGTACATGCTGCGATTCCTGGGGTGGCCTGTGCAGGGCCAGGAGTTGGATTTTGAAGCTTCTTGTGGGTCTCCTCCAATTCAGAAAATTTAATGAATCTGCGATTGTGGAAATGAATCTGTTTTCGGATAGGGCACAGCAGGTTTTGTTTTGCCCCTCCACAGTTCCCTGTTGCTCCCAGACACCGGATGTGCTGCGATATTCCGTGTGGTGGGATCTCTGCAGCTGGGTTGGCTTTCATATTGTGGCCTCTTGAAATCACTGCTTGAGTAGTTTCCTTGTCGGTTGAGGAAATTTCCATCCCTTGGATCCTCAAAACCTGGCAGAGCCCCAGGCAGGGCAGTGCAGATAGTGTGAGATGGAGTGAGATGTGGGCAGGCACAGCTGGGTTTGCCAGGGCCACCAATCCAATGGTTTTTCCAGTTAAAATACCCTTTCAAGACTTGAAGTGAGGCGTTCTACTGCAAACAGGGTTCTTTCAAATTTCTTCTGACGTTAAGGACTCATAAAGAGTTTTAACAACAGATTTTTACATAGTTAAACTGAGAAATAGCTTCTCTAATGTTTTCAGCTACTCCTGACAATAATGTCTCTACCTCGGGAGCAGAGTATTCATGCTGGTGTCAATAAAGGCGGCGGTTTTGACAGCAGTTTTATACATCAGCACAGATCTGGAGTGCTGAATATTACCTGTGTTATCAATTGGCTAACACTTTTCACCAGAGAGATGTCTCTTTAGAAAGCTGCTCCTTTTATGAGTGTCATCAACTCCTGTCAGCCTGACACCACTGCCTTTGACTGGGTTTGAAGTTTTTGTTGTTGTTTAAATTTGTGATAACCTAAGTGAGCGTTTTTCGAGGCGCGGATGTTGAAAAATGTGTTCTGTTCACATATAAACGGCTTCATTCAGCTGCTTTTTGGTGAAAGCTCGGAGATCTGGGGAGGAAAAGACTTAAGTAATAGAGTGATTTGCCGTGCTTTTGGTGCTAAAACAGCACAGGTGCAGCTCACGCAGAGGCAGTGACTTACTGCAGCTCTAAATACCTCTCTGTTTAAAAGCTCTGGGGTTTAAAGCTTTGTGCAGAATCTCCGTTGGGTTTTGGATCACCCAAGGGCAGACAGGCACTGGGAGCACAGGGAATGTACAAGTGCATAAACTTACCCCAACAAGGAACTCTTTATTAGCAAAGTATCAGGAATATTTAATTTTCCATGTCAAGAAAAAAGAAAACCAAACCGACTTTTCTATTTCTAACAGAGCAAATCGGCGTGGATTCCCAATTTATGGATGCAGAAAGAGCACAGGCTGGCTGACAAAATTCCGTTTTTCACCGGTGGTGGAAGGAACACCAACACAAAGAGATGTAACCTCTGTCACAGCTCAGCACCAGCTTGTGTCTGTGACTGCTGGGCAAAGCCACACTCCTGAAAAGACCAAGGAAGCAGCAGCCATGAATCCAACAGGTGACACCAAATCTTCCCAAAATGATCATTGTGCCAGCTTGTAAGGGCCTGGTATCAACATAGAATACCAGAATGCCAGAAGGGATTGTTGGAAGGGACCTTAAAGCTCATCCCATCCCACCCCTGCCATGGCAGGGACACATTCCACTGTCCCAGGCTGCTCCAAGCCCCGTCCAGCCTGGCCTGGGACACTGCCAGGGATCCAGGGGCAGCCCCCGCTTCTCTGGGCCCCCTGTGCCAGGGCCTCCCCACCCTCACAGGGAAGGATTTCTTCCCAATATTTAATATATTGTACCAACACACCAAAGTTGAACATAAATGGAGAGCAGGGAGCGGCTGCTTTCATTATGGGAGGCCTCTTTCTGAATATTTACATCTGAGATATAAATCACCCCTAACATATCACTCAGTGTAATAGGTTCCTGTAATTAAATGAGAGCTTTATTGAATAAATTACACACTCTTAATTATACGTGTAAGACTCACTGGCAATTCCTTTGACTTTATTGCAGATAAAACAATGACCTTGTCTATTTTCATAGCGCTTGATAATTTAAGAAGATTGAAGAAGTGTTAACTGTGAGTTGGCCAAGAAGTCTTTAAAATGCTTTAATACCTTTAATAGCATTAACTCAATATTGAGATAAGATTATTCCTTGTACTTTCTGTGTACTCAGTGCCAGGCCCTGCTCCTCTTACCTCTGGAACTCACCTGGGAGAGCAGCAGAGCTTGGGGTGGGGAACAAAAACCAGGAAAATGTTGGTTTAGTCTATAATAGCCACAAATCAATTTTTCTTCATGGAGTGGAGAGTCAGGAATTATCTGCATCAAATCAGCAAGGATTTTATGCAAATGAATTCAGAATTAGAACAGCAGAGTGCAACTTGATGACATTGGCCTTATTTTTTGTACATTAGTCAATAGTTGCTAAGTTTACAATTTTCCCTTTCCTCTGGCGTCTTTATTTATAATTAAGTTATTTATACATGCACACAAGTACAAACTCACCCATTGGACACTGAGATGAAATCCCAGCGAGGCTTTATTTTTATTTACTGCTCCCTCCAACAAATGCACATCTTTCAAATCTGTGCAGAGCTGCATCGATTCCTGAAGTGTCATCTCCCAGTTTATTGAGTACAAGTGGTGACTGATTGTCCCCTGGCACTTCAGCAGGAGCTTAAATATACAAAAACCAAGTTTTAAATAGGCTACGACTTTCTTAAGACACCACCAGATCTGGGAAATTATTTGGGATGGTTGGGAATTTCTTGATAATTTATTTTTGTCCCCCCCACTGGAAAAAATCTGCTGATTTGCCCAAATCCAAGCTGTTTGCTAAGCAGAATTTGATTCACCAGATCCAATTAAGAAGAAAAAGAAGCTGGTGCAGTAGCAGGTTGACAACTGTTAACTGGAGATTGTGCTTTTCCTTGTGATGGCAATTTTTCAACATTTTAATGAACTTCCACTTAAAAAAAAAAAAAAAAAGAAAGTTGAAACCAATTAATTTGAGTGACCTGACAAAAAAAAAACAACAAAAAACCAGGGGGAGTGTTGGTGGGTGGCAATGTGAGATCACAGCTTTACACCCTGTCTCGTACAGAACTTCCCTGCAAACTGCTGAAAACCTGGGGGGAAAACAAGCTCAATCCACACTCGGTGGGGAACTTCCTTGCTGCACTGCTGATATCCTCCAAACCTAGAGAAAACTTGGGAATTTAAAGGAAAAATCAGCATTAACAGCCTGGTTTTTATCTTTTTTTGGTGTCTTCTGCTTTCCTGAGAGCAGCTTGTTTCCATCAGCAGAGTTGAGCTTGGGGTCCTGCTCGTCTCTCATCTTTTCTTAGCAAATTCCAGCCCATTCCTGGTCCTGTTTAGCTTTGCTGGGATCTTCCTGAGATTCTCCTTTTTGTCTCAATCCCTGGTCCTGTTTAGCTTTGCTGGGATCTTCCTGAGATTCTGCTTTTTGTCTCAATCCCTGGTCCTGTTTAGCTTTGCTGGGATCTTCCTGAGATTCTCCTTTTTGCCCCAATCCTGTTGAACACCAAATTTTTGTGCTGAACAACATTGATCCATTTCCAATCACGACTTTTCTTGAAATTGGCATTACTGCAACACCAGGATCCTGTCAAGTTAGTTTGAAATCGCTCTGGTTCACAGAAAACACTTGAATTTGAAGTTTGAAACGATCTCCTATTTAAAATAACATTTCAAAAAATTAATTTGCACCTGTGCTCAGTAGGGCACAGGAAGGACAGCAAAGCTTTTCACCAGGGCTCGAAAACGACAGCAAATAACTTCTTCAGTCAGAGAAAAATAACCTAATAGCAGCTTTCTGTGGGAACTCACAGGATTTCTCTGTTCAATGGAGCAGCAAAATACGTGTGCTTTGTATGAATATAGAAATGAAGAAATAATTTATCAAGCCAAAATATAGGTATTTCTTCAAGAATTTCCATTGATGTGGAAGTATTTTTTTTTTTTTGACACAGTTTTCCTGCTTTGCTGTCTGATGGATTGATCTAAGATGGGAGAGGAAGTGCTTTCCTTCCTTTGATGATAAAGAAAAGGGAAGAAGGAAAAACCAAGCATTAAGATGCCAACGTGTGTTTCATCTACTTCAGTTCTGCTTGAGGGAACTGTTCAGTTTCCCCTCTTTGAAGAAATTATTGCTTTACTTTCTCTGCCTCTTTCCACAAGTTTTCCTATTTCTTCCTTAGTTTCCTATTTTTTCCTTTGTATTTTACCATTCCCGAGAGAGCAAAGCTCCTGCCCCCGAAGGTTGTCCAGAAATATCCCACCTTGGCAGGTGGGGGAGGACAAAACTTCTGCTTTGCTATTGAGACTCTAAATTTCAGAATTTTTAATTTAATTAGTGCACTTTGCCAGTCCACTTTGAGAGGAATATTGATCCTTTCTCTATCCCCAATATTATTCTTATTTCTCTGGGACCTTTCAATAGAAAAACGGTGCTTTTCTCTAAATGCAGAGCTTTATTTGAATCTCCTTCTCCAATTACTTAAATTAATATAAAGATATCAGCTGGAGATAGAGTGGAGGAGCAGGGGTTTTTTTCTTGATTGAATTTCTACTTGTACATCTCCCAAAGCAAAATAAATCCAGCTTGGAATCGAATTCAGGGGGTCCACACCATGTTTTGTATTGGTTCATTTGATAGGTATAAAATTCACCTAATTAGTTAATTCCATACGAGGTATAGCAGTTTGAAACTTATGTATTCAACCAGTAATGGATCTGTTATGGGAGTTATGGTTTTCTGAAACTCCATGAATTTTTTTAATTGTGAGCAATTTTTCCATGTTTTTTAAGCAAAATCTTCTTTACCCACAGGGTTTTTTTTTTGAGAAGAAAAGGTTTTGGATGACTTGATGGACACCTGTCAATGGAGACATCCCAAATCACTTAAAATATTTAATATTTTTTGTCAAATTTTACAGCTGGACTCTTCAGGCATCTCCAGAAATCAGCTCACCAGCTCTGCTGAACCTCAGTTTGAGGAGGTTCTCTAAATCCTACAGGAACCTCAGATTGCCAGTAGGATTAGGAAAATAATAAGATTTCGTTAATTTTAGGATTANCTTTGCTGTCTGATGGATTGATCTAAGATGGGAGAGGAAGTGCTTTCCTTCCTTTGATGATAAAGAAAAGGGAAGAAGGAAAAACCAAGCATTAAGATGCCAACGTGTGTTTCATCTACTTCAGTTCTGCTTGAGGGAACTGTTCAGTTTCCCCTCTTTGAAGAAATTATTGCTTTACTTTCTCTGCCTCTTTCCACAAGTTTTCCTATTTCTTCCTTAGTTTCCTATTTTTTCCTTTGTATTTTACCATTCCCGAGAGAGCAAAGCTCCTGCCCCCGAAGGTTGTCCAGAAATATCCCACCTTGGCAGGTGGGGGAGGACAAAACTTCTGCTTTGCTATTGAGACTCTAAATTTCAGAATTTTTAATTTAATTAGTGCACTTTGCCAGTCCACTTTGAGAGGAATATTGATCCTTTCTCTATCCCCAATATTATTCTTATTTCTCTGGGACCTTTCAATAGAAAAACGGTGCTTTTCTCTAAATGCAGAGCTTTATTTGAATCTCCTTCTCCAATTACTTAAATTAATATAAAGATATCAGCTGGAGATAGAGTGGAGGAGCAGGGGTTTTTTTCTTGATTGAATTTCTACTTGTACATCTCCCAAAGCAAAATAAATCCAGCTTGGAATCGAATTCAGGGGGTCCACACCATGTTTTGTATTGGTTCATTTGATAGGTATAAAATTCACCTAATTAGTTAATTCCATACGAGGTATAGCAGTTTGAAACTTATGTATTCAACCAGTAATGGATCTGTTATGGGAGTTATGGTTTTCTGAAACTCCATGAATTTTTTTAATTGTGAGCAATTTTTCCATGTTTTTTAAGCAAAATCTTCTTTACCCACAGGGTTTTTTTTTTGAGAAGAAAAGGTTTTGGATGACTTGATGGACACCTGTCAATGGAGACATCCCAAATCACTTAAAATATTTAATATTTTTTGTCTAATCTTACAGCTGGACTCTTCAGGCATCTCCAGAAATCAGCTCACCAGCTCTGCTGAACCTCAGTTTGAGGAGGTTCTCTAAATCCTACAGGAACCTCAGATTGCCAGTAGGATTAGGAAAATAATAAGATTTCGTTAATTTTAGGATTAAGAAGCATGAGAAACGCGTTTAGTGAATTCTGATAGTCTCACTGTGATCAAGCATCATTATGTTGTTGCAGTTCTGGCAGCTATTAAATGGACAAAAGAAAAACTAAACACAATCAGATAAAAAAATTAAAGCCCTGAGTGCAACAAAGTGTGAAATACTTAGAGAAAACCAGGATGAGTGGAATTCCTCAGGTAAGTGAAAATCATCTCTCTTTCTCCCTGGTTTTATTCCAAGATCTCAGTTTTGGGTGGAATTCTCCTGTTGTACAACACACCAAGAAATCTCAGCGAGCCACCAGCTCCACCAGTGTTTCCCCCAGCTCAAATTCAAACCCATTTGCCATTTAAATATTTAAATATTTAAATATTTAACTTCAGCAATCATAGCACGGGCAGCAAGGCCCGGTAAATTTTATTTTCTATCATGAGCAGAACGGTGAGAAATCCCAGCAATGCCTCACAGGAAGGTCAGCCCTGCACACAAATGACACAAATGACACTTTGGGGCGTTGCTCTCCGAAGCAGGGATGATTGGAGGGTGCCAAATTTCAGGATGTGAAGTTATTTAGCCTCAGTCTGACTCAATGACAGACGGTGGCACTGAACTCCTGAGCCTGCAGCTTGATTGCAGCCCATAAATTGTGCCAAATCAAATACGCCACCTAATTCCATGGGCATTGAGAATACAGAGGAATGGGAAATACAGGAAATTCAGGACTTTTTCCCCTTTTATTTCTTTCTAGGGGAAGGGAGAGGACGTTTTTGTTGAAACAAAACCTTTTCATTTTGCGCAAATTTCTCCGCTTTGCTGGAAGTTTCGAAGCCCAGCTCTCTGATCCGTGATTTCATGGGTTCTGCTTAAAAGATAACATCCTCCAAACGGGATTATTTTCCTGGACGAGGCAGGAAAGATCTATTTTTAAACTCTTGCTGTGAATCAAGCCAAAGGAAAACTGGAAACCATCAAGTGCAGGTGCAGGCTGTGCTCACAGCTGACAACACCATCAGGTTGGGAATGTTGCACGGATAATCACAGCCAGGTAACTTTGGGGTCGTTTTTTTTTTTTACCAATATTGATTGGCCGACTCTGCAAAAACACTGCCAGAGTGGCAGGAGAAAGCCTTGCTGATGTTCATGGACTGCAGGGGGCTGGGGTCAGGGAGCACCACGAGCCAAGGGTGCCCAGAGCACACTTTAATGAAGTCTGACATCGAAATTCTGCGTGACCTTGTGTTGTACAAGAGCAGGGATCTCGTGAGCTACATCAATAAAACCTGAACAAGGTCTTCTTGCAGCTGAAAGGAGTCTCTGACACCTGAGCTGCCGTGAATGTTCATTGGCAAAACAGACCAAGTGGTGTTGAGGGTTATTTGGGTTTATGCCACAGGAAACTAAACGACTGGGGATTTTATTTATGAAAATGTAATATTGGAAGGAGTAGTTTAAATTGGAGTTACAAATGTGGGTAGAGGAGCATTTCCACGTGTGTTTGCTGAAGATATTTAAAGAAGCTGGACACAGATTGTGGTTCACTAGTGATCAAAAAGTCCTGAAGTGTTTTATAGCACTCCGGTGCAGGTCTTGATGAGATTATTTTACAAGGCCTGATCTCTATTTAAATTCTCATTTTCCTTTGAAATATCCCAGGATATTATCTGAAACAGGAGAAGTACTTCATCCTTTCTTAAGAAGAGTTCTCTGAGCAGGGGAGAGCAGTTCTTGTTGCTTCAGAATAACATCTGCAGGGTCAAAATACGATAACACAGCTTTTGAACATGCTTGGATTTGGCTTTTCTTAGTCTCTTGTTTTTCTCTGGAATATAAAGATTAGGACCAAAGTTTATTAACTTCAGTTTCACCCCATCTCAGCTGTGGGACATTTCTCCATGGTGATCAGAGGGATGGAGCAGCTCTGCTGGGAGGAAAGGCTGGGAGAGCTGGGATTGTTCACCTGGAGAGGAGAAGCTCTGGGGTGACCAAATTGTGGCCTTGCAGGGCCTGAAGGAGCCACGGGAAATATGGAGAGAGACAATTGACAAGGGATGGAGGGACAGGACACAGAGAATGGGTTCAAACTGCCAGAGAGTGGGTTTAGGTGGGATATTGGGCAGGAATTGTTCCCTGTGAGGGTGGGCAGGCCCTGGCACAGGGTGCCCAGAGCAGCTGTGGCTGCCCCTGGATCCCTGGCAGTGCCCAAGGCCAGGCTGGACACTGGGGCTGGGAGCAGCCTGGGGCAGTGGAAGGTGTCCCTGCCATGGCAGGGGTGGCACTGGATGGGATTTAAGGTCCCTTCTCACCCAGGCTGTTCTACACTCCCATCAGTCATGCATTTAAATATTTCTGCGTATCTGGGTAATTCTACCCAGCTAATTACAGCAATCAGCCCAGAGCCCACCCACAAACCCTGCCCCAGGCCCTCTCGTGCAGGAAGGCAGCCCAGCTGCTCCACGTCAGGGGACACGAGAGTGGCACGTCCCAATCCCAGCAGAGGAGCCACTCCAGCCCAATGGAGGCCCAGCTCTGCTCTCCTGCTTATTAAACACCATTCATCACGGCACTCTTCATGTTCCACAGCTGCACGTGGAAATGCTGGCGTTTGTGCAGCAAAGATCTCCTCCAACTACTTTTTCAACATTATTTTTAGGCTTTATCTACTGCTCCAACTTAAGATGCAGGCATTGTTGTTTTAGAGCCTTTTAAAAACGTGTTCTGGCCACACTGAAAACATGAATTTAAAAATATCTGCTTATTTTAAAAGAAATACGTAACTGTGCTTCCTGAGCTTTGTAACAGCCACAATCTGGCTTTATTTTTAATTTTGCTGCTTTGCCACCTTACAGCTGCAGTTTCCATGCAGGCAAATTTCATGGGAGCTTTGTGCACATGAATATTGTTGGCAGAAGCTCTTTGTTCCACCTTTGTCAAGAAAGGAATATCCGTATTTGTAATGCACTTAATTATGTACAAATACATTAATCCATTTGCACAGTGTAGTATCAATACATATATTTATGTATAAATACATAAATTAATAAATACAAAAATTTATAAGCTATCAGGATTTTGCTTTTTTGGTCATATCTAATCCAATTCTTCACTCAGGGGCATTTCTGGCCCATCATGTGCTGATTTGTTTTTCCAGAGGGCCATGGAGTGTTTTTATGTTGCTCAGCTGCCTGGGTTGCTGCTGGGAGGGCACAGAAAGGTTGGAATGGGTAGATGTAGGAAGAATTATGTTATATTTTGTATTCAAGCAACCCACAGCTGGAATTCTGACATCACTGCCCATGTGTTATTGAGCCATTGTAAAAATATGAGAAATCCCAGGCAAAATTAGCATTACTTCTAATTTTTCCGGAGCATATAAAATTGTTTTAAAGAGAACAGATTTTCCCTAAGTGTGCTGGAATTACAGGCTGATATTTTAATAATATACCCCCCAAACCCTGAGGTGGAAGAGTGATAAATCCACAGCAGAGGATGATGGGTTGTTTGAGAAGCTGGGCTGCCCTTCTTGCAGGAATCTTCATGTTTGGGGAGGTTTAGATAAGATCCCAGGAAAAATTTCCTCATGGAAAAAGCTGTCAAGGATTGGAACAGACCACCCAGGGCAGTGGTGGAGTCCCCATCCCTGGAAGTGCCCAAAAAAAGTGTGGATGTGGCACTTGAGGACGTGGTTTAGGGTTGATGGTTGGACTTGATGAGCTTAAAGGTCTTTTGCACCCTTCATGATTCTCTGGTTCTATTCAAGGCTAAAGGATTAAGAATTTAAACAACTCCAACCCTCGATGATGTTCTTACGTGCCTGTAGAACAGGCCCTGATTTACTGATCACACACAACGAAGGACAGCCTCTCCAGAGAGGGAAAATGAGGGAATTCAGCCCTGAAAAAGGATGGAGAACAGAAGGGAAGATTAGTAAAGATCCAGGAGATGCAATCTAAATTCAAATAAAATATCCCCGCTCGTCTCAGGGCTGGCTGTGCTGATCCCATGGATCTCCTCCCCATGAAAAGTTGCCCAGTGATGTTTCTGGAAGGTGAGTAAATGTAAGTCAAGAGGAAAAATAACACTCCCATGCAAGGATGATTTAAGATTATTCTCCCCCACTTCTGTGTGAGATTGGATCTATTGTAACCTTCCTAAACCTTTGTTACCTTTGTAATTTAAACTGACAGGTTAAATGCTAATGCAATTGATGGGGGTGAACAAGTGGTCAAGGAACAACCTGATCTGACTGTATAATGCATCAGAGAATTGCAAAAATATGCAGGTCAGATATAATTTTGACAGAAAATGGCTCGCTGCAAGGGTTTATGTTTCCCTGGATGGTCTTAAAAAGAGTTGGACTATGGTAAGTACCACAGAGCTCGAAAAAAACACCAAGTTAAACTTGATGGAAAAAATCCAAGTTCTCAATATCCTCAGATTTCATGATCAGTTTTTATTGGAGCTGGGATAATGAGATTATAGAATTAAGAGGAAAGTTATACCCATTTTCTTCAGCTCAGCAGCCCTAATGGGCAGAAAGGAAGTGACACTCGTTTCTCACCATAAATACAGCAAAAACTGCCTGGAAAAAGAAGTCTCTGACCATGTGCAGATATTACTGAAAATCCTGTTACCTCAACAGGCACTGGGGCATGGCAAGAACCCTTAGGAGTGGGTAAAAAGGCGGTTTCTCATCAATTAATCCGGGAGTTGATGGTTTTCCATTTGGCGTAACGTGACTGTGGGGTTGGAGCAGGATGTGAATCCTGGAGCAGCTGCCCACAGGAGGAACCTCCCCGTTCCGGGGGTAAAATGTGTTATTGGAGTGAAACAGCAGGAAAAGTCGAAGGCAGTTCAACCCAGACCTCTTTATTTTCAGTTTAGGGACTCCCTGAAAAATGAGAGACACATTTAATGCCTCTGCTGACTGGTTGAGATGATCTGAAGCAGAGGGAAAGGACCTTGGATGGGAAAGTTGGGCAACTTTCATGTCCACCAACACTCTGCGAATCCCACCTTTATTTCCTTATATTCATATATGTGCTTAAAAAAGCACTGGTTTAGAACACAGATTATTTTCCATTTTGGGGCAAGACAACAATCTGTTCACTCCAGTCTCAGGATTACCAAGGATGTTGGAAGTATCATTTTTTCCCTGGACACTTTCTGAGCAAGAAGAGAGTTAGTGACTCGGAAATTTTTCAGCACTGACATTCTGCCAGTGGATTTTGGCACCACATTCCTTAAAAGAGTGTCAGGTTTTTTGCCTTTAAACTCTGAAAACCCAGGAATCTCTCAGACTTTTTCCACTTCCAAGCACTCCCCTCTCCAAGAAGCCACCAGCAGGTGCTAAATGGACCAGAACAAAGGCAGCAAATAAAGATATAACCCCTCCCTTCAAATTTTTTTTATGTTTTCCTGATTTGTTTACTACTTCAGTGGTTTTTTTTCTCAGAGGAAATTTTGGAGTTGAAATTTGTCCTCCTGCCCGCACAAGAACTCAGTGTATTCTTCACCTATATAAGTGTTTAGAAAGGAAAATTGAAATGTAAATTGCCTCAGTGCTTTTAAAACCTTAAAAAAAAAAAAATAATTCAGTGCCTACTCTATGAGACGGAACCCTCCTGGCTGCTTTAACCTGCCGAGCAGGTTAGCATAACATGAAATCAATTATTGTACTCGCCATATAAAAGCTGTCAGGTTTAATACTTAACTGCACTATCTCCCCTGAATGTTTGATTTCCAATCATCATCCCTGTGAAGCTCCAGAAATACGGGGACATAAGAAAGATTCCGGAGTAAGAAATTTATTGGGCTACCCTGAGTTATAAAAGTGAAATCGGGAAAGAATAATACACCCTGCAAACACGGCTCTCTTTTTAATCAAACACTTCCCAGCCCCATAAAACAAAGCAGAGGACAAACTGCAGGACAAATATTGAATTTCTAGTCTGGATTGTAATAATTGTGACACAATTTCACTTATTTTTCAGCTTGTCTGGAAGCAGCTTTTGCTGGAATATTATTCCCATTCTTTTCCATCCTTTTCATTGTATTTCTTCCTGGGTTGTTATGGGGTTTAGTTTTAGGGTTTGGGGGTTTTTTTGTTTTGTTTTGTTTTGGCGTCTTGGGGTTTTTTTGGGTTTTGAGGGGTTTTTTTGGGTTGTTTGTTCTTGGGATTTTTTTGGGGATGGGTCTTTTTCTACAGAGGGAAGATCAAATAGAAAAATGCTTTGATTTTCACAGCTCTTCTACAGCTAAACTTCATTCTATACTTATAACACACAATGCAAATAATTATTGATCTCTTTTCTCATCTGGGCTTCAGTGTGTGACCTTGCTGTGGCTAAAATTGCAATCTTAGATGTTCCATCTGTCGTAGTGACCACAGACAGCAAGTTTGTCTTTTGAGAATCCTAAAAATGATGAATTAAGGATTGTGAAGTGCTGGTGTTACGACAAGAGTGGGAATTGTTTGTAACGGAGCTGGTTTTTAGGCCTGGAGTGGTGGGAAAGGAGTGAAAATTGTGAAAATTGTGGCTCTGACTCCTTCCTGCTGTATTCCTGTAGGGAAAGGGAAGGTTTGGGCTTCTGAGAAGGCTGAGAATGCAGGAACTGGAGCAGCAGAACAAGGGGGAACGGTTTCAAACTTGCCAGGAGTAGGTTTAGCTGGGATATTGGGAAGGAATTCCTCCCTGGGAGGCCCTGGCACAGGGTGCCCAGAGCAGCTGTGGCTGCCCCTGGATCTCTGGCAGTGCCCAAGGCCAGGCTGGAGGGGGCTGGGAGCAGCCTGGGACAGTGGAAGGTGTCCCTGCCCATGGCAGGGGGGGCACTGGATGGGCTTTAAGGTCCCTCCCAACCCAAACCACTCTGGGATCCTTTTACTCTGAGAAAATCCACTTTAGAGCCTGTGTCCTTCCCACTGAACCCGCAGCCAAGCCCAAAAGCCAGGGCAGGTTTCTGTGAGCTGCTCCTTTGCCCTTGTCTGTTTAAAGTGTTCCAGAAGCAAACCCCAAAGCATCTGTAGGGTTGGGTTTGGAGCTCTGTCACCTGACAGCTTTGGGGTTTTGCCTCTGGCTGCAGAAACATCGCCTGCCCGTGGTCTGTAACAGCTTGGAACAAAGAGCTATAAAAGCTGGGAGCAGGAGACAGATTTATCTCAGTGTATTTCAAGAAATGATGATCCTGAATTGATTCCTTCTCTGAAATACAAACTCCATGTTTAGCTCTGCTGAAAAAGAGAAAAAAAAACCCAAAAAAACCAAGGAAAAACATAAAATAAACCGGGATTTATCCTCAAGATCAACTCTCATGCTCTTTCAGAAATTACATTCTAGACAATAAGTGATCATTATGTGCCAACAGAGCTGAGAATCTGATTTTAACTTTCAGGTAACATATTAGGGCCATAACCAAATCTGAGAACTATTATCATAGCCAAATGACTGTAATGCTTCAAGGCTGTAATAGTCATCACCTTTTTATCATTCAGATTACCAGCCAACCCTGAAACAATGAATTTCTTTAACATTATTCTCCCATAACCTTTAACTGTATGCATTATTTCAAACATCTGAAATAATCCTTTATATGACACAGTAGAATAATACGTTTGCCACTCACTGCACACTGGAATTTGTTAAGCCCAGAGTAGTGCAGAAACTCCAGTCTGCTCTGTCTGCCATGGAAATACATTGATTCCAATTCTGCTGGAATGATGTTTAAATGATAAATAATTCGAAGGAACACTGATAGGAGCCATAAGGTTCATAAAAGTCCAGAAAAGCTGCTGCAGTTTTATCACCATTATAAAAGTGTCCTGCTTGCCTTGTTTTGGGAGGGCTTTACTTGGCCAGCTCTCACATATTTCACGTGGAATGTACGGCGTAAATATTCCACGGGTTCGTTACAGAGCTCTGTTTGTGATAAACCTTCCCAGCGTCCTCCCAGGAAATGTTTATTCCTGTTCTATCGGGTGGGTGCTAATGCCCCACAGCAGCTCTCTCCACGGGCCATGCTGATAAATAATCCTGTGTTTGCTCCGGTGATTCTGTGCATAAACACTCCCAGATCTGAGTTACTGCGGCTCCAGGCCCTGAATGCATCAGATTTATAAACACAGCACCGTGTTTCTTACCTGTGTTGGGGTGGATGATGATGGCAGAACTGGCATTTATCTGCACTCTTGATATAAAATGGTTTCCAGCAATGAAATGCGTGAAAATACAAAAGCAACTGCTTGAAATATCGCCGGGGAGAGGGGTCTTGAAAAGCATCGCAGGGAGCCTCGAGGCCGCTGAGTACGGAACACTCTGGATCAGGACCTTGGAGAGCACAACCTCTAAAATTACAGGTTTAAAGAATTAGATTGTCTTCTTCAATGTCCTCACGAAAACTGGATGCCTCAGAAAGGTCTCAGTCACTCAGAGCAGCAGCTTTTCGATAAAGTGTAGCTACTTCTAAGAACTTGAAACTGTAGGTTTGGAAAATCTGAATTTATTGAAATATTTTCTGCATTAAGGAAAAGGGATTCAGATAGAAAGGACTGAGGCTCTGGGTAAGGGACAATTATTCTTGTGCTGAACAAGCAAAAAGGTGTTGGACTTCAGGCCCAATTTTTCTGTGATTTCTTGTGTGACCTTTCACAAGCCACACACTTTCTACCCAAGGAAATCACAAAGTGATTTCCACCGGCTTCAGTGGAGGAGAGAATGAGCTCCTCATTTCTCTTCGAATCAGTTTTCTCATTAGTAAATTACCGAGCTCAGAGCTTAATGCTTCCAATGCTGCTCGGTATCCTTGAAGGGGAGGTGATATTGGAATGTTAACTGTCCTTACTGCCAGCAGCCAGGGAGCAGAAAATCCAGATTAATAGGGGCACTTTGGTGGCTGTGAACACCACGTGGACCTGTGTTCCCTCCACCCCAGAAGAACAAGGCAAGAGTCAAAAAGATTAAACATTTCAGCTCAAGACAACACTGTTTTCTCAGCAGGTACCTGGAATTTCCTGCAGGTTTTGCTGTATTTTAGGGCAGATTTTCATGTGCTGTCATCTCAGCACTCTACTAAAGCACTTATTTCATTCACAGAGTTCATCAGCAAGTTCACATCACCTGGATTGGAAATTTCTGGAGCTGAACATTTCCCTTGTTCCAGGACTTAAGGGCTGACAATGTTCACACAGAGCCACGAACTCCGAGAACCTCAAGGAGAGGTAAAAGTTGTTTGTGCTGGCAGTGCTCACCCTCACACAGCAACACCTGGCAGGAAAAGGTGACCATTCCAGGGGAGAAGAAACCAAATATTGATGGCAAACTTCCTGATAAGTATTTAAAAAAAAACAACAAACAGTCACTCCTGAACATTAAAGAGTTCCATCAAGAAATCATGAAATCTGAGTGATAACATGGGTTTATTTTAATTTGCTCGCCTGGATTTTCATTAACAATGAATGGATGGTGGAAAATAAAATAAACTCCATAAAAATGTGGAGCTGTCTACAGCTTGCAGCAGGACTTAGAAAATAACTGTATAAACCCAGCCAGATTTCCTCCCCCTTTCTCTTGGATCAGTTTTTATCTGTATTATTTGCATCACCAAAAGGGTCACTTTTATACAGTTTAAGTGCCACGGGCGTGACCCCCTGGAGGATTTCAATCATTTTAACTGTGGGTTTTGGTGGAAATATTTCAAATTTAAGCCCTCAAAGCCTCGGCTCAGATGTCATCAAGGCCTGGAGTCCCTGGGTGCTCCATGGCCATGCAGAGGAGCCTGAGCCAGAGCAAGCATCCCCAGCTGAAGGATCCAACCCAGCAGCCCGTGGACTTCATGGGAAGGTGGAATTCCTTCCTCCCCCATGGACCACGTCACCAGCAGGGACAGCTTCTCGGGGCTCTTTTGAAATTATTCAACTTCCATAAATTCAACTGCTACAAAGTCTTCATAAACTCATTGGAGTAGAGATGAAAAAAGGTTTTGTCCCTTCCCAAGGTGGCTGCTTGAGAATCAGAAAAGTTGAGGTTGAAAAGACCTTCAAGATCCTCGAGCCCAAGCCAAGAGATTGTGCCTTTTCAGTAAATTAAAAAAGAAACATCCATCTCTGCTGCAGCGGATCCCCTGACACGCCTGCTGATTTATTTAACTAATTTTTCATCCCATAATTCTCCCAATCTGTGTTCAAATGATCTCATCCTGCATTTCTCTGCTGAAGGTTACCAGGCTGGCAGAGCCGTGTCCTTCCCATGACGGATCTCTCTGATGCTGTGTTTGCCTGCCTTTAATCTGCTCCAAGGCTAACAGAGGCTTTTTGTCCTCATCCACGGGGAATTCAGGAACACCCTTCCTGCCATCCCCCACCCAAGCAGGAGGATTTTTGCATCCTGTCCCTTACATTATTTTAACTCCTGAGCTGGTGGTGGTGTCGGAACAGCTCTAATTGAGTAACTGAGTAATTGGTCATGAGAATCACCTCAAACTGGTGCCAGTGGCCACCAGCACCTGCTCAGCTCCACTCTTTGTTGTCCCAGCAGTGGTGCTGGATCCATTCCCAGTCCCAGGGGCCAGCAGGCACCGTGAGGGGGCAGAAACCTTCCCGAGTTATTTGAAAAGCCATCGATTTTCCAAAGTGTGCCGTGCTGAATTCAAGCTTGTCCAAACCCCTCACCCTGGTGATATTTCTCGCCCATCACGATGGGTATGTCAGCTGTTGTTTCACCACCTGTTAATCCGTCTGTGCTCGTGTGATTTATGAAGATTTCTATATCTTATTTGTTGCCTGCATGTGATCAGTGCAGCTGTTTTTTCATCATTCTTGGTTTTTTTTTCATGCTACATCCACCTATTAGTCACCAGTTTCAGACAGGGAAATATGGAAATATTTTTATTTCCACAACAGTCATTGAGGTTTTTTCTACCTCAAATCATGAGTTTTTGAAGTTGTATTGACACAACAGCTCAGGTAGGTATTTTAATTTATAATTGTCACCGCCCTCATTCACTGCTATCAAAAGTGAATTTTAACCACGAGTGATACGTAAATGAACCTGATGATTTGTAGCCATCAGCAGCTCGGGTTATAAGGAATCTCCTGCTGGGGTTACACATCAACACAGACAGGAGCAGAATTGCTTTGCTCATAACCTGTGATAGTTTTAATAATTTTATTTCTCTTTCTTTCAGAATTCTGGGCAACATTAGCCAGATAATGATGCCTTTTGATTACCAAGCCTGTTCCCTCTTTCAGAAAACTGCTTTGGACTGCAAGAATCACCTCAAATGGGGTTTCTTTTGTGGGCTGGTTTCGTTAGGTTTTTTCTCCCAATGTTATCTTCGTGCCTGAGTATTCCTGGTTTTCAGTCCTACTGCTCTGCTCCAATATGCTCCCAATATTTTTGCTTTTACTGGCTCATTTACCCTATGCAATAAAGATGCTTGTCATGTCGTAAGGTAAGTATTTTCCCTAGAAATTGCTGTACAACTTTGTATCAAACTGGACATTTCTATTGATTTTTGAATTGATATTTGCAGGTCTCTTTCTGCTTTCTTTTTAACAATTGACTTTTAGACCCCCACATTTCTTGAAAGAAATATTGCTGTGAGTTGCAGTGATCTTGACCTGCTCTTTTTCTCCTCTTATCCCTCAGAGCTTTGCTATTCTAATAGCTTTTCTGATGCTCCTTGCAATTAGTTCACAGAAAATTAGAAGAGATAATGGTTAATGAACAACTGCCACTCACTGTCAGTGAAGTGCTGCAAAGGAAAAGGCACTTTCAGAAGTCAGAGAAATGAGAAAATATTACAGGGACATCCAGAGTTGTGGGGGAAAAACTGTGAGGAAACTGAAAGTTAGGTTGATCAAGACCCTTTTGAGAATATTCATTTCACATCAAACCATGAAGAACTTTCCCAACCCTCCAGACATGCAGAGAAATGACCCCATGTCAGTTTAGGCCAGTGAAATTTTCAGAATAATCTTTCACAGGCTTGTCTTGGGCCCTTTCAAAGGCACATGAAAAAGCCAATTATGATTATTAAACCCGTGTAATATTAAAGTACCAATATTTACACCCTCCTCACCCAGTGCCTGCACTGAAGTTGTGGTGAGCGTGCTGAGAACATCAATTTATTCTGACTTTCACCTGCAGAGAAATCCACAGTGTCCACCTCATTAGGATAATGATTTTCCATGTAGGATTGTTGCCTTCATTTCTCCAAGATCAGAGCAGAAAATCCCAGAATGATTTAGCTTGGAAGGGACCTTAAAGCTCATCCAGTCCCACTCCTGCCATGGGGCTAAATCTCCACAGTACCCAGTGAAACCAGGAGAATCTTTTATTCTGCTTTTCTTTCGGATCTAAACCAAATCACATCAAATTTAAAGTGATTACTTTCAGAATAAGCCCCCACCCAGGATAAACCACTCCAGCAGGATATTTCCATTCCTGATTTCCCTAAGCAAGCTTTGACACAAACAGCCCCAGATGTGGTTCAGAATGTTGTTTGTGTTCATCCAGGAAAAAGATCAATTCTGTTGTGGAAACACAGGGCACAGCATGGGATCGCTCTAATCAATTTGAGCAGGCCTTGGTAAAACTGTCTGGTAGTCTGCAATCCAGCAGCATCAAAGCTAATTAATACTTTAGTCAGCTTAATGAATGTATTAGTGGTTAATATTTGTGTGTAAGCTCCTCATAACTCAACAATCCTATCCCATTTGCATTATTAATAGGACAGGTATGAGCTGATTGATCATAAAACCCATTACCTCAGATTCGTGCTGCCTTCAGTTGCCTCCAAGGAAGAGCAGGAATCACTGAGGATTGCAGGCAGCAGACTCTGTAAAGGCCTTTTCAGGCTCCAGGTGAGTGGGACTGAAGGATTGCAATGAAAAGTTGCATTTTAAACCAGACATGAGCTGATCTAGAAGGTGATGGATGTTTAACCCAAGGGCTGAGTGCCCTGGTTTATGAGATGTCCAAATTCCTTCAGGTCAAACCCTCTCTCCAAGGCAAGAGAAACAGGCAGGAAGGAAAAGGAGAAAGAGGGAGAGGTATAACCCACTCCACAAAAGAATTTCCCCTCATTTCCCTTCCTCTCTTTACCCCACTCCTCACATAAAAGCACGGAGTGGGAGCTTATTTATTGAAATGAAGCTGGAGGTTGGTTCAGGTGGGAGACGAGTAAATAAACCAAGTGCTTCTGACACCTGCTAGAGAAGAACAATATTTTGCAATTTCCCTCCTACAGGCTTTGTGTTCTACAAAGAGAAATAAAAACGTGCTTCATCCTCTTCGGCAGCCTTGAAAGCTTTAGCTTATTCACAGCCCCTCACAACAGAGGCCAGATAATCCTCTGGAAGGGGAAAGCACCGTTCCAATGCTGCGGAGAGAGCGCGCAGGCAGATGAATTCCATCGGAGCAACAATAAAAAAAAGAGATGAGGAACATGCAGCTCGCTCCTTTGGAGACTCATCTTTTTAATGCACCATTTCCACAGGATCTTCTAATTGCTTCTTGTGGGATTGGAGTGTTTGCTCTTGCAGCCTCGCTTTGGAAATTTGTTACACTTCCTGCTACGATGTTCTCCTGCTTTTTTTATTTTTAGGTTTGAAGAACTGTTTTCTTATCTTTTTTTTTCTTTTCCCTTCCCTGAGATATTTCCCCCATCTCTCCCATTCCCATGCTCACGTTGTTATTATCAGTGAAATTTAAGCTCACGTGGTGCTGTGAAGCTGAATCCTCTTTTATTGCCACACTTTCTTATGTGGTGGGACAGCAGGGAGAGCTGCTGGTTAATCAGTTTTGATGTCCTACATGTGGCAGGGAGATGTGCTATGAATTATCCAGTGAGCTGTACCTGCATGATTAACGAGAATCCATTCTCCACTCTGCACTCCAGCGCTCCTCCAGTCGCAATTTCTTTGTTAGAACCGTGTTCAAAGGGAATGAAAGAGGGAAGGAGATAGGAAAACCTCAAGGAAAGGAGTTTGTGGCTGAAAAAAGGGGACAAGAGCAAGCAGCAATGTCACTGTTCCCAGGGCTGGCCAGATGTTTGCTCATCTGTTCAGGCGCAGCTTTTTATTGTCAGCTGCCACATGACAAGTGCCAAAGTTAGGGTTTAATAAGTAATTAAGACAGTCTGCCTTGAAAATGAGAAAAATGAGGGGAAGAGTGTCGTTCACCTCTTCTCGTATGATTTAACTGGTTAAAAATGTTCCCCTGTTTTGCATAGAGCTGAGCAAATCATTCATTATAAATAATGTATTAACCTAATTTCATCACTTTGACTCTGTGAAATTTTCCTGGCTAGATTTATAACTATTCCTTCTCGAAAAGTATTGGTACCTGGAAGCAAATCAGCAGATATTTTCTCTGCTTGTGATAATTCCATACAAACAGGCAGTGCTGTAAATTGAGAAAGTCTAATATTACCTCTCCAGGTAGTATTTGAGAAATATTTAGGAAATAGCTTCAGAGGAAATATTTATAGCTAAAATCAGTGTGTTGGGAATATTTTGTGCACCTGGAGCTCACTGATGGGCTTGAGGAGAGTCATTGTGAAGGACTCAGGGCCAACTAAAAATTAAATATTTCTTAATATGCCAGCAAAATGATTGCTATCACTAGATCTGCTTAAATTAACAGAGTCACAGCTTTATGAGATAGGCAATATGACCTCAGGTGTACAAAATATCCAGATATTGCACTGCTGCAATGCAAACTGTCGATCTTTAGCTAAACTCATCTCGGGATAACAGCAAATCTTCATTTCCCTTGATGAATTCCATTTTTCCTTCAAAGGTCTCTGTGCAGGAGGTTCAACTAGCAAGGAAAACACCTCCTGAGGTATTGCAGGAGGACAAAATATGAAAAGTGTGTCCAGATCTCTGTTCTGGAGAAGAAAATGCATTCCTGGTAAGCAGCACAGATCAAACCAGGCAGCAAGAGCCTGGCTGCCCCCAGTCTATGAAGGACAATGAGAGTCAAGGGAGGATCTATAAATTTTGGGAAAGGCCTTGAAAGAGACTTTTCAATGTGCAGAATTATCCAGTCTTGAAAGTGTCACAGCAGCTCACAGCAGAGCTCTCCTGTGGGTGTGAAAGGTGTGGGGGTGCAGCTCGTACCCCCCGAAACCCGGGCTGGGCACCAAGGGCCACCACAAAAACCATGAGAATCCCAACTAAAACACTGGATTTATTCTATCAGCCATTCACGCTTCAGAATGGCGAGAGGATGAATCCAAAACTTTGCAATTACTTTGCAATTAATAATCCACAAACAGATTTATTCTCTGACTATTTAGCAATCCTCAAACCAGCAATTTTTTCCTGGTTTAACGACTGAAGGAACTAAACTATATGAATAGATCTCCTTCTTTTTACTCTCTTGTGACTTCGGACTGGCATTTGAGAATTATCATTAGAACTCTCTGGTGCTTTTAGAGCCAAACCCCTGGAACTGCAGCAAACTGAAAGATAGAGAATCTATTTTCAGGATGGGATTGTGTGAATCCTCTGCCATAATGTACATAACATAACACAGTGCCTCTGCTTGCACTGACTGCTATGGGATACACTCAAACTCGCAGTCTATTTATTAAAGATCAATTTTTGTGATATCATTGATCCCCTGCACACTGGGATTGTCATCCTCACTCAGGAGTAGCTGAAATTCAATCCTTTCTTCTCCAGCCCTCTGTGGATTAAACCCTGTGACACACACAATAGACACTCTCTGGGAAGATAATGTGCCACTGGTGTTAGACAAAAAAATGACAATAACAAAGGAATATGTTGTTAAAAACGGTGAAGAATAACAGCCTGATCATTTCCTGCTCCGTGCCCAGGAAGACACCAGGATAAACAGTCAGCCAATCTATTCAGGCACTCAGAAGATAAAGGATGGTAAGAAAAGAACCAGCATGGATGTTCTGAGAACAAATCATATCAAGCTACCTTCTGCAGATAAGGTGGATAGGGAAGAAAGGAAGGGAAGGTGTGTGCAGGAGAGGAGCTGTGGTGGTGGGTTATTCACAAAGAGAAACAGAGAGAAAATCAGGATAAATGAGCAGGAACAGCACATTTTCAATGTGGAGCAGTTCTTCAAGGCTACTCCTCAGTAACTCTGCAGCTGGAATATCTGGAATATCTTGGACCCAATATTTCCATAAATACGGATGGACTGAAGGGAATTCTGGGGGCAACGTGGCCAAAATGGCAGAAAAAATGGAGCATGAGGGAAGCCTGGCAGGAGGGAGCTGGGTTAATCTAAGGGAGGGTGGTGAGGGAGGGGAAATATCTTCACGTGAGGAAGGTTCTTTTAGAACCTCCACGGCATCAGTTCCAGCTCTGTCCTCTGCGGGAGGAAGACTGGGAAGTGTCCTGCCATCAGTGAGGGAATAGGAGAATTTCCATGATGAAATTGCGAGGGAAATTTAGGTTAAACACCAGGGAAATGTCCAGCCCAAAGGCCAGATAGGCACTGGAGTAAATAGTGTGGGATCTGTGGAAGGACAGGCTAAGCAGACACCTGCCAGACACAACTGCAGTCTGGTTGATGTTATCTTGAGATAAAAATAATGTGGGTGACTTCATTAAAAAACCCTTTTTCCATTATCCCTACTTTCTATGCTTCCATTTTCATTTTTGTCGTGACATCCAGCCTAAGCTTAGATTAATAAAAATACCTGAAGTCAAATAACAAATCTACATTTTTTGTGTATTTTTAGGGGAAACTCAAGAGACACAGTGTTTATTGTTAGTTGTAAAGATCCTCCCAAACCCAAAAAATGGGTTCAATCTCAATTAAATATATTGATCTTAATTTTCTTATTTTTAGAGCAGTGAAGGCTCAGGTAGGATCTTGCACTGTTAATTCCATGGACTTTAATCCATCTGCAGAGGCAGAGGCAAAGGTTTCTTTAAATTAGATGCCCAGTAGCCAAGAAATATTTGCTGCTGTTGTTTATGAAATCCTGCTCTCATGAGATCAGAGGCAACTTTTATATTTCCCTTTTGTTGAATTAATTTTATGAGCTCTTCAGGCTTGGTGTTGCTTCCTTGCTTATTGTGTGTTTTGCTTTTCAAGATTGTTTTCATCCAATTGTCCTTCTCTAGATTTACAGTGAAAACAACTGAGGACACGTTGTACATAACCCTTTCACCCAAAGTGATTGAAAAGTTCAGTTGAATATGCTCAGTGCATTTTTTTTTCCACTTGTCATCCTTCACAGCTTCCCTTCTTTACATTCCACCTCCAAATATTGTTTTGTTTAAGGAGGGAAAAAAACCCCATCCTGGTGACAATCTGCATAATATGTTAATGCTGATATGCATCCAGACATCTGGATGGCATTTTAATATCTCATTCTCATTCAGACAAGTAGGAACCACACAGATGGGAGAGACAATTTTAAGAGCATTGTTGTAAACAAATAAGGCAGCCAGGAAATCAAACACGCTCCGCGATGGGCTCTGTGTGTGTGTGAAGATGTGCTCATGACATGTTGTGGCTGCAGCAGAGAGCTGCCTGCTCCACTCCCAGCTGAACCGAGAGGTAAATGCAGGACTGGAAATGGAGATTTGGGATCATTTCATGGGAAGTCCCTTTTCCCAACCCAACAAAACTGGCAGCGTAGATTATCCTCATTGCTGGTGAGATGGAGTTATTTGGTGTGGATGCTGAAAGCTTGGTGGCAGAGAGGTTTTTCAGTGTCTGCCTGTGTCCGTGAGCATTCTCACTTTCTCACGGAGCTAACTGCAAAACAGCTAGCGAGCTTTTGTAAATAATTTGTCTATCTTGCACCTGTGAGATGTTTTTGGACGTTGTTATTGAGGACTGAAGGTCTGTTTAGGAAATGTGTGTTTTTAGGATCTAGCCAATAGCCCTGGTGGGTGGTCAGCTAAGATCCAACGGCTTTCTATAACCTAGAGTATAAAACCCTTCTGTATATAAATATTATCTAGCAAGTCACTCCTGAGTTCGGTTCTCTCCTTCCTCCCCGGGCCGTGTCCATCATTGCGACAATTTGGGGCTCTGCTGTGGGGTTTGGTTTGTCTTATTTTCAATCAGCAACAGAAACACCAACAATCCTGATTGCTTCAGGAAGGAGACCTGCAAATTGTGTCCTCCTGCTCCACACAATCATGGCCCTCCTGGTGGTGATTTGCTCCCGCTGTTACAAATCCATCTCCGTGGAGGCCTCGGTGATTCCCTGCAGTCCCCTTCCATCTGCTGCTTGCTTGCAGCTCTTTGCAGGAGTGCAGTGGCTCTGAACTCGAGCATCCGCTGATATTTTGGGTGTTTGTGCAGGAGCCATGGACAGCTTTTGCTGCAGGTGGAGCTGACAGCTCAGCAGATGCTGCATGTTGGTGCCTCTCTCTGGATTGCACTCCAAGTCACAAAATCAGAGTATTCCCAGTAATCTGAGCCCCACAGGGATCATCCCAGCCCAGCTCCCGGCCCTGCAGAGGCCAGCCCCAAGAATTGCTGCCATCTTTTCCAAATAACCCCATAAACTGATTATTTTCCCCTTCACCTCTTAACAGCGATGGCTACAGATCCCACACAATTAAATTCCCAGAAGTTTTCAGGAATTCAGCTGTGCTCAGTGAAATACACAATACAAGAGTCCAAAACCTCTTTCTTCGTCTCCTGGAACACAGGTAAAAAGTTATAATTAAAATTCTACCCCTTCACTATGGGATTGGACAGGCCTCTGAGCAGCCTGGTCTAGTGGAAGGTATCCCTGCCCATGGCCTTTAAAAGTCCCTTCCAACCCAAACTATTCTATTATTTTAACTATAAATAAATTAAAATAGTGGAAAGTATATTAATTTTTACATTACCAGAATAGGTATCTAAGGCTTTACTGGAATATTTCAGGTAGTGAAACACCAATGAGCTGTTCAGAACACCAGTTAAAGATTTGTGCCTGGTTCAGTCTGGTTAACTGAAGACCAGGGGGCTCTCTTGAATAAAGGAAAATGTGATTAGAAGCTCAAAGCCACGGGTGGGTAACGACCTCAGAAAGCAGTTTAGCAAGGGAACTTGTGAAAACAGCAGTTCCTAAAATAATTCTGCTTTTCCTCTCACCTCAAAGCTGTGGATTTGCATGTGGCAAACGCTAAGGAGGGGTGGAAGACAACTCACAGGAATGAGAGACAGAGGTAGTGGAAACACAGAAAAAGGCCTTAATTCATGTCTCAAACCTAGGAATGAAACCAAGACTGCAGCATAAAACAACCTGACAGGAGCCTTTCAGAGTGAATGGCGAATAAACCCATTTTCCTTCAAGATTACAACCCATTCCCTGTGTTGTAATGATTCCTGGGGACCATTCCCATCAACCTGTGGATGATTTCCACCACTGGATCTTCCTCTTTCCCACTGAAGTCTCTCTCATGCTCCATCTCTCACATTTTTCCTTTTTTCCACCAAATTTGGGTCCTGTGTCCAAGCTGTGAGCCAGGTAGCAGCAGACTGAAGCTGTCACCAGGACTGGGATCAGGAATTCTTGGCAGCAGAACTGGAAGTTGGAATCTGGGCCAGGAAGTCTTCTAAGGCAGCCATGAAAACTTTATGTGCCATATCTTAAATTTGCCTTAAAATAATAATAAAAAAAAAGTCAATAAAACTTTATTCCTAAGCACGCTAACATTGACGAATTTAGTTAATGTCTGGCAGAAAAGGGAGGATAAAAACAGTCATTTCATTTTTAATCTGCAAATTGTGAGATTGCAAACAGCGTTTGCTCTCCGAGAGGATTCTGTACTTTGTTCCCACAGCTGGATTTTTGTGCTGGCTGGGACAGGCTTAAAGAAAATCACGATCTGATTGTTCCTCCTTCAAGCCCAGTGGTGATGGAGCTATTGTGGCAACCAGAATGGCTGGAAAAAAGCATCAATAACAAATAATTCTCTGATCACAGCGCTGGAAAGGAGGAAAACGATTAAATTATGGTGGGAATAGTCAGAAAACAGGAGACAGAGGCTTTCAAAGCAGAGATTTGTTGTTTAAGGCAGGAGGGGCTGATTCCCTCATGAAGTTCAGCAGGTCGTGCTCCTTCCGTGATCATTCCTCCACCTTCCTTTCCTCGGGATTTCCCCCTTCCCTGGTTTCCAGCCCCCTGAACTAAGGAAGCAGCTCAGAGAACCCAAAGTTCTTTTTGAAGTCAATCACTTTCCCAAATATCAATCTTCCTGCGCCTCAGCATCCACCAGAAACCAGCATTTTTATAGGATTGCAGGAGCTTTTGGGGAAAGGTTCCCATAAAATATGTATGAATTCATTGTGTACACACAGCAAAGAAGAGCAGATATATCACAGCAGATCATATTTTTGTGTCATCTTTGGTGAGAAAATACAGATCAGTCAATTCTAAACTGTTTTCTGGGACTGGAACAGCACAAAAAGCACTGGGGTAACTGATGGTGACACCACAGGGAGAGTTAGTGTCTGATGAGTTTTCTCCATTTGGATCTGTAACGTACAATTCCACCTTGACTTAAATTAGATTTGTTGTCTCCTATTCTTTATCAACACGTGGAAACCAGAAAAGGAGTTCCAGCTCAATCATTTCAACCACAGCCACATCAAAGCTGAAAATTTACAAGAACTTTTATGTGAATAATGTGATGTCTTGTTCCTCAAGCCTGTTTCCAAACCGAATGCATTTTTTTAAAACACTGAAATTTCTCCAAAACAATGAAGCTGCTCGTTCAGGCTGCATGATTAAATTTGAGGATTTGAAAGCAACTGAACAGAGAGTATTAAAGCAGCCAGTATTGATCTGCATTATGAGCATAATCCCCACTGCTGGAAGAGGTGGAGAGGAGCAATCACAGAGCCTGGAGATGACTTAAAGCTGTTCTTAATTTGTGCAGCCCCGGTTTGGGAGCAGAAGATCAGTTGGTAAATTGAGGGATCATGAGGGCTAATCTTTTAAAGGATTTTTAAAATATTCTTCAGGAACTTGGATACCTGGATTTCTGTGAAGAAGCTGTCAGTGCAGGTATGTCCCACAGCAGCATCAGGTGGGCACAGTAAAATATCCAGCAGTGATATGAGGGTGATTGCCAAAGCTACATTGTTAAAAAGAGGTTTAATTAAAAGGGAAGGGGCTTCTTTCAAGTTGTTCCAGGCTTTAGCTGTTTACCTTAATCAATTAAAAACAAAAAAAAAGAAGTGGGATTGTCTCCTCCAACAGATCTTTTGGAATTGCTCCAATACTCTGTAATTTTAGATTTAGGACAGCTGCTCATTCTAACCAAAAAAATAAAATTCCACAGAAAAAAAATGCATCCCATTGTGTGCAGAGCTGGATGAAGGCAAAGAAGCATCAAATGTTTCATTTCTCTCCCTGCCTTGAGCAAAGCTCCCTCTGCTCTCGGAAATTCTGGGGTGTAAAAACAGGAAAGGCTTTGCAGCAAAGGGCCAAGAGGAAAGGAAAGGAGAGGAAAGGAAAGGAAAGGAAAGGAAAGGATTTCCCTGTGGGATTTAATTGTGCTGCTGGCTCTGTGCCTCTCCAGAATCCCATCTCCAGCAGCAAAGGACACATGGAATGGTCCCAATCAATCCCCAATGCCCAGCAATCAGCCAGGCAGGCCTAAGGAAAGGTTTATTTAAGCTCTAGCTTGGGTTTATTTGGGAAGCAGCTTCCTTTCAGTATCGCATCTGTGGCAAAGCCGTTTTTGCCACCCTGCTCCCCCCAGCTGGGCTCCTGCTGGTGCTCAGCCACCCCTGGCTGTCCCCGTGCCACGGAGCAGCACCTGCAGCACATTCCCAGCCCCAGGGATGAGGGCCCTGCAGGGGCTCCGTGCCCTCAGCTGGAGATGGAGCAGCTGAATTCCAACGCCTCTTCCTGGGATGAGGAAGAGGAAAAGTGTAAATGGAGGGAAACAGCAAATGAAGCCATCTCAGAGGGTTTTCATTTCCACACTGGCGAGTGCTGCTGTTCTTGTGATTGAGATCTGCTCCCCCAGGCAGGTNAAAGCTGTTCTTAATTTGTGCAGCCCCGGTTTGGGAGCAGAAGATCAGTTGGTAAATTGAGGGATCATGAGGGCTAATCTTTTAAAGGATTTTTAAAATATTCTTCAGGAACTTGGATACCTGGATTTCTGTGAAGAAGCTGTCAGTGCAGGTATGTCCCACAGCAGCATCAGGTGGGCACAGTAAAATATCCAGCAGTGATATGAGGGTGATTGCCAAAGCTACATTGTTAAAAAGAGGTTTAATTAAAAGGGAAGGGGCTTCTTTCAAGTTGTTCCAGGCTTTAGCTGTTTACCTTAATCAATTAAAAACAAAAAAAAAGAAGTGGGATTGTCTCCTCCAACAGATCTTTTGGAATTGCTCCAATACTCTGTAATTTTAGATTTAGGACAGCTGCTCATTCTAACCAAAAAAATAAAATTCCACAGAAAAAAAATGCATCCCATTGTGTGCAGAGCTGGATGAAGGCAAAGAAGCATCAAATGTTTCATTTCTCTCCCTGCCTTGAGCAAAGCTCCCTCTGCTCTCGGAAATTCTGGGGTGTAAAAACAGGAAAGGCTTTGCAGCAAAGGGCCAAGAGGAAAGGAAAGGAGAGGAAAGGAAAGGAAAGGAAAGGAAAGGAAAGGAAAGGATTTCCCTGTGGGATTTAATTGTGCTGCTGGCTCTGTGCCTCTCCAGAATCCCATCTCCAGCAGCAAAGGACACATGGAATGGTCCCAATCAATACCCAATGCCCAGCAATCAGCCAGGCAGGCCTAAGGAAGGGTTTATGTAAGCTCTGGCTCGGGTTTATTTGGGAAGCAGCTTCCTTTCAGTATCGCATCTGTGGAAAAGCCATTTTTGCCACCCTGCTCCCCCCAGCTGGGCTCCTGCTGGTGCTCAGCCACCCCTGGCTGTCCCCGTGCCACGGAGCAGCACCTGCAGCACATTCCCAGCCCCGGGGATGAGGGCCCTGCAGGGACTCCGTGCCCTCAGCTGGAGATGGAGCAGCTGAATTCCAACGCCTCTTCCTGGGATGAGGAAGAGGAAAAGTGTAAATGGAGGGAAACAGCAAATGAAGCCATCTCAGAGGGTTTTCATTTCCACACTGGCGAGTGCTGCTGTTCTTGTGATTGAGATCTGCTCCCCCAGGCAGGTGGGGCTCAGAGGAGCCCGGAGCTCAGCCTGGCTCTGGGAAAAGCTGATTGCAGCTGGCACAGGGTGTCCCAGATCACCCCTCCAAAGCAGCACCAGCTCTGGTGGAGCAGATTCATCACCAGTGCTTCACTGGGGCCCTGCTGATGGTGCTGAACCTCTTTGGGACTCTCTCAAAATTGTTGAGTTTGGTTTTTTTCCAAAGCCAAAGATTGCGACACTTCCCCACCGATCTGCTTCCCACGTGTTCTTGGATTTCAGTGAGGAAAATTCTTCCTTTTTACAGAGGAGTTGACCAGAAAAGGCCGAATAGGGAGACACGGGCAAAGCCCTGGAACTCCAGGGAAAAGCGATCTGATTCTGCTAATCCTCAGTAATTCCTTTATTTTGTTTTGTGGACCATGTGGCCAAAGCCCTACTGCTCCTTTCCCCTCTATCCCCTCGTGTTGTTAAAATTCCCTTCCATCCCTGATTTCCACACAAAATAGGTCGTATCCTAAAACGGTATCAACTCAGCAAACTCATCCTGAGAAACAGGGAACACTCCTCAACAATTTGCATCAAAATCGTGGATAAAAATTGTGGATTCATCCTCTGTCCCTCCAGCTGGCAGGAGAGAGGAAGGGCTTTGTTTTTATCTGTGTATTATGTACAGTATTCATAATTGAAATGGTAATTTTTAATGTTCTTGGCTGGTTTTTGTTCAGCGAGATCCGTTTCACTCTCCTGCCTTGGGAGGAGAGTGAAATCATATCTTAATCATATTTATAGCATTTATAAAACTCATTCAGACCTTGTATTTTATGAGATCTGAGGCATGGAGCGAATTTCTACTGAGAATCCTCTATCCCCCTGCCCCCACCCTAACAGCAGATAGGACTGCATTAAATTATCTGAAATTTAAATGCATTAGCTGTTAGCCAGGGCAAATTTTCATATAAATTAATATTGTTATTGTATTTTAATAAAGCCACGGCATTTATGGAATTACGCAGACATCAATTACTCGGAGGTATCTTGGAACAATTATTGACTTCATGCATCATCTACTCCTTCCCTTCCAAACCAGTTGCCCTCTTCAGGAACACCATCTATCAACAAGCCATAAATCACATTTTCAAAGCCTTCCAGCCCATCACTGTTGGAAAAAGCCCCCTGAGCCCACGACATCCTAACGCGTGGCTGTGTAATTAAAATTTTGACATATGCAAGGAGTTGTGAGATAGATAAAAGAGCCCGGGTTGTAAATAGGAGTTGAAAGGCTCCCAGCAGATGGTTGGTTTGTGGGAGAGGCACGGGCAGAGCCAAGAGATGACAAACAGATGGTTTAGGTGTGAAGGACAGGCTGGGAGAGCTGGGGATGGAACGGGCAGCAACTCTGTGGAATTCGCCTTGCAGAGGAGGTTAAACATTTGACAAGTTTCTATTTGCACTCACAGAAATGTGCCAGTGGAAAACGGCCAACAATACGGCCTAAGAATAATAAAAATAATCCTAACCAGCATCGAGGCATTCCAGACTGGCTTTAGGGAGGAAAATCTGTGCGAGCTGCAGCTCTCACACAGCCACTTCCACCCCAAGTCCTGTGTGTGGGCTGAGTTGTCTCAATTCTCACAGAAATATTCAAAATTGTGGCAAAATCAGATTGCCAATATTTACAGGTGCCTGAAAAGCAGTTTTAGTCGTGTTCTGAACGAACTGGAGCTTGCAGGCTCCTTGCTTGTCTCTAAGTGTTAATTGTGCAATGAGTGAATTCAGTTCAAATTTAGGTGATTCTGCACCAAAATCACGACCAAAAGGAATCTCCTCTGGGCTGAAAGATCAGATCAAATATTACTTACATTTTTTTAATAATGGCAAATCTGAAATCACAACCAAATTAAAATGACAATGCTGCTAAACCTATTCTTGAGTTTAGTTCCCTATTAGTTTTGACTCTCTTCTATTTATCAGACAAGCTCGAAAACTGCATCAGCAGCTACAAAATAGAAGAATTTCTGCACAAAAATGGGCAAAAGTTCCTTTTTAGCAACCAAAATCAAACTTCCTAAGAAAATAAAGGTGCAGGGATTTTGAGAGGGCTCTTTGATCAGATTCTGTGGGGAAATTTGATCCACGTAGTAAAAGGGAGACATTTACGAAAAATATTCACTCAATATTTAATCTTTTCTCCTACTGCAAGAGGCTGTTTACATTTGAAACAGCATTTGTGTTTTTGAGAAGTGAATTTCTGCGAAGCAATTGTTGCATGGGAGCCATTTTTTAGGTCTAACTAAGTTTTAACTTGCAAAAACCCCAAACTAATTGTGAGTTTTGTGTAATTTTTTGCTCAGTATTAATAAGAAATTGTAGTTTTAGTAGTAGGGGATCACTGGAGTGCTGATAAAACTGCTGCATTCCACAATCTGGGAATTCCAGGCCACAAAGGCCTGGAATTTTTTCTCTCAACTATTTGAAAGATTTGCACAATGCGTTGCTCCAAGAATCAAACCAAAGTGTCCTGCAGCAAATATCCCTGAAAGCAACACCTGCTTGTCTTTGAGGATTTCCCCACACACTGGTGAAAGACAATTCCTAAAGATAATTTGTCTTTTCCTGCCCTCTCCAGCCCAGGAGTTGTTCCAAGCCTGACCTGGGAAGGAGGTACCACGGGAGGTGCAGTTTTAGATTTTATCTCTGGCCACAAACCGCTGAAGGATAATTCACAAAGATAATTTGTGTTTTCCTGCCTCAGGAAAGCTGTTCCAAGCCTGACCTGGGAAGGAGCTGCCACGGGAGGCGCAGGTTTAGATTTATCTCTGGTTTAACTCCATCTTTATTCATTTTGCTCGATGAACAATCTGTTCAAGCCCTGCCAAACTCCCTTTCCTTGCTCTTTTGTGGCTGTCTGTGCCTGGTGGATCCTGGCTCAGCATTTCTTCAGCTCCCAGCTGCCAGCACTCCTCAGGGTGACAATCCCTGCTGCCGCCAGCTTCCCCCTGATTTCCCCACCCCATCCCTGCCCTCCATCCCTCTGGCACCACAATCATGCAGCATCATCCTCATCACTGATCCATGCTTTTTTTTCCCAGGATGTTGGCAAATTTATCTTCTTTTCTGCCTGGAGAGGAGCTGGGTATTGGAGCTATAAATTATTCTCAGAAGGATTAACTTATGTGGCCTCCTCTTCTTTTTTTTTCTTTAATTTTGGCTAAGAGACTGTCACTTGTGATGGTTTTTATCTCGCTCCTGTCCCCCTGCTTGTTCTCCTGATTTTTTCTCTCTGCCAGGTATCCCTGTCCAAAGGAGGTGAATTTTAGTAGCACTGTTTGTGCTCTGACAGCTGAGGCTGTGTCGCCAAAGGATTACAAACTGCATCCTTCACAAGTTTCCAGCAGCCATAAACATTTGCTCTCAAAATCTGTGTAGGATTTTGTTGAGGATATTATTTCTATAAATCTGGATGATATTTATATAAATAGGTATTAATAACGTCCAAATAAAATATATTGATATATTCTCAAGGCCTAATAGAAACCACAGAAGCAGAAATGTCTAACAGAAATAACAGAAGCAGACAATAAATATGTGTATGAGTACGGATTAGAATTGTTTTAGTGGGGGGACTGTTCTCATGTAAAAATGATATTTGAATATCAAACTGCAGGCCTATTTGGGGATATGTATTTTTTCAATTTATTTAAAGAATTAAAATTAGATTTAGATATTATATACATACATATACATATATATATATATGTAATAATAATTATATATTTAGATATAACTGGTTCTCAAAACTATAAAAAAGCTCACCTCTGTCCCAGTCTCTAAACTTCCAAAAATGCCTTAAAACACTCCCTATAACACTAAACTTCCAAAATTACCTTAAACCACTCCCTACAACAATCCCTCCTCTCTGGGTGAAGCGTGGAGATGTCAAAGGGATTCCTCAAGACAGATCTCATCTTTTCTCTCTGCTTCCATCAGGACTGTGGCAAAATCCTGGATCATTTCGGTTTGCTCTCTTCTCCTCTGTGGGGATTCAACCCCGGAGCTCATTCCAGTGAGAGCTGTGTCCTCGTCTACCCCAGAGTCAAGGATTTCTCCAGATGACTTCAGATTTAAAGTGTCCTGAGTGAGACAAGAATTTGACCCATAATTAGTTTGGATTTTTTTCAATAATGTGTTTTTTTTTTTTTTTTTTTGCAGTGTCATCCATCCGAAGACTTTTACTCCCCCCTCCATATTCACACTTTAAGGGTGATTTCCATCAAGCCCTACCCATGACCTTTAGAAATTGGGCCTTCCAAATAATAAAAAAACCCCACTGACAACAACATCTGCCCCGCTCCAGCCGTTTATTTGCCTCAGAGAAGGGCTGGAGTGGTGAGGATGTTAATGGAGTGGTCATTTTCAATTTTCACACTTGCCATGTAAGTGGCTCCATGAATCACTGCTTATTGGGAGCCCAGTCGTGGAAGCAGTGACAAAATATCCCTTGACTTCCACAGGATCTTTCCCACTTCCAAGGGGAAAAGTGGAGTACTGGCATTCATCAACCTTTGCAACCCATAGAATCACAAATTTGTGTTTTCTTGGGCGTGGAAAATAACCCTGACTGTCCTTAGGCTCCAGGATTCCCACGGCTACCTCAGCTTTTCCCATGGACACTCCCTCAGGCAGCATCACAGCCCTACAAGCAATAAACCGACAATTTTCCTAACAATAAAACCTGGTGGAATGAGAGAAAATAATCATTTCTCTGCCAACTTGTATTTCTTTACTCGTCTGATGCAAATACAAAAGCAAAGTGACGTGGAGGGAGATATTGCAGTGTCCCAGTCAGTGGAGATGAGCTGCAAGGGACAGAAAATGGTCTGGGGTGTGTGGGCTGCTGCTGGTGAGCGTGGCAGGGACCTCCCTGGGCAGAGAGGATGTGGGAAATACCAGGGGTGGAAAATGTAGGGCGTGGAAAATACAGAGGGTGTAAAATATGGCGTGTGTAAAGTACAGAGTGTGTAGAATACAGGGTGTGTAAAATACAGAGGGTGTAAAATGGAGGGTGTGTAAAATGTAGGGTGTGTAAAAGGTAGGGTGTGTAAAATGTCGGGTGTGTAAAATACAGGGGGTGTAAAATGTAGGGTGTTTAAAATACAGGGTGTGTAAAAGGTAGGGTGTGTAAAATGTAGGGTGTGTAAAATACAGGGGGTGTAAAATACTAAAGTGTAGGGTGTGTAAAATACAGGTTGTGTAAAATACAACGGGTGTAAAATACAGGGTGTGTAAAGTACAGAGTGTGTAAAATGTAGGGTGTGTAAAATACAGGGTGTGTAAAGTACAGAGTGTGTAAAATGTAGCATGTGTAAAATACAGGGGGTGTATAATACAGGGGGTGTAAAATACAGAGAGCGTAAAATGTAGCGTGTGTAAAGCACAGGGTGTGTAAAATACAGGGGGTGTAAA
>VZTG01008012.1:0-20000 GCA_013397845.1 Melanocharis versteri | reverse complement strand
GTGTCATGAAAATTACTGTCTGCGTGTCAGAGGGAAGTTCTGAGAACTTTTTTTCCACATTCGTAATTAAATCACTGCTCTTTCCACTCGCCTCACTATTGCAGGGGTATAATACGGGAAAATAGGGAAAAGCATGAAAAACACTTTGTGTGACAGAAGTTAACAAAAGAAGAAATCCTGAAAAAGCTTTGAGGGCTTTAATAAGTCACTAAATGACCAAAAGCAGATGAAGTGCTTAGCGCTGGGAAGTCAAGCTGTGCCAAAGCCCCGTCTGAAAACGTTGAAGGCTTAATGACACAACCGTTTAATTCTTTGTTTAATTCTTTGTCTTCTCGCAGCCTTTTCTCTTTTCAGCTCTGGTGAAGGGGACACACGATGCAGCTTTAGCTGAGCCACCTTCCTGCCAGCCAGGAGAGCCAGCCCGCTGAAACCAGGCACGGGAGTCCTGCCAGACTGCTCTTCCACACAGCACGAGGTAGGAAAAGTGTTGGTACCTATATTTTATAACAAATCTCACGGCCTTCCTGCACCCCAATCCAGCCCGAAGCGCATTCATTCCTCCGGTGGTTTATCAACAGTTAAAAAGGGTAATTTCTATATCCAAAGTGAACAATCTGCCAGAGAGTGTAAGTTCAGAAATCAGTGTCTCAAAGTGCAGATTTTTGCTGAGTCTGTGAGCGTCTCCAAGGTGCACTTGTGCAGGCAAGAGCTCAATCCACGTTCCCAGGTGATGTGTGGCACAGACAGAAATGCAGTAAACCCCAAGGAAATGAGAACACATTCGAGAACAAAATGCTTTTTGGGGGGATGCTTCACGTGGGACCATCCCATGTGGGGTTGTTCCCTCCTCCTGGAGGAGGGAAGGACAAAAGTCCTGCACCTGGACTGGGGACAGGAATTTCTGCCTCTTCCCTGTTGCTGCCACTGCTCTGAGCCTTTCCAGCTCTCATTCCTGGAAGGGCAATAATTGAAGTGATCAATAATGCTGAGAGGAGCAGCAGTGAAGACTCCAATTCCNTTCCCTCCTCCTGGAGGAGGGAAGGACAAAAGTCCTGCACCTGGACTGGGGACAGGAATTTCTGCCTCTTCCCTGTTGCTGCCACTGCTCTGAGCCTTTCCAGCTCTCATTCCTGGAAGGGCAATAATTGAAGTGATCAATGATGCTGAGAGGAGCAGCAGTGAAGACTCCAATTCCAGTCTCAGGTTTTGGTTTCACATCTGTTTTTCGTGGAAGCAACAAGGGAACAGAGCAGGCACCACCAGGCAAGAAAGGAAGAGTAAATTATGAATTTAACTGGAAATAAACCAGGACTGCACTCTTGCCTCAAATCACCATTAATCTTCATGAAGGCAATAATTCAATGGAATATGGAATATTGTGGCTCTGGTTTAGAAACAAGTCAAGCTCTGTTAGAGACAATTCAGCTGCACTCTCCCCATGTACTCACTGCAGAAAGTGTCTCCTCATCTAATCTTCTGGAGAATCCTGCTGAAATCAATGGGAATTTGGTGTGAGGAAATATTACAGCATCTCACACCATCATGTTTAGGTGGGATATTAGGAAGAAATTCCTCCCTGTGAGGGTGGGGAGGCCCTGGCACAGGGTGCCCAGAGCAGCTGGGGCTGCCCCTGGATCCCTGGAAGTGTCCAGGGCCAGGCTGGATGGGGCTTGGAGCAGCCTGGGATAGTGGAAAGTGTAGATGGATCAGCTTTAAGGTCCCTTCCACCCCAAACCATCCTGGATTCTGCACAGAACTGGGATTAATGGCCAGTTTTAAGCGGGCCAAGATGCAGCTCACAGAAACAAAGTCAAGATCCCAGGTATTAGAAAGCAAACTGAGAAAAGAATTGCCAGGTTTTAGATTTTCCATGGCTTGGAGAAGCAGAACTGCTGATGATCTGATGTGTTTCACAAGACTCGCTGTGAGCAGCACGGCACAGAGAGTCAGGCAAACGCTGTAATGAGGAGATGTAGGATGTAAAAATAATTAGTCAGGGTTTATGGAGCCTACCAGCGAAACACAGGCAACTGTGAAGTTATCAAAGGCTCTGTGCAGGGGACGATAATAGAAAAATGTGGCGTGGCAGGTTCAGAGAGAGAAGTGCAGGCTCTTGTAGCACAACTAATACAACTTCATTGCAGTTACTCTTGGGATTAGTCATTGTAAGCACAGCAAAACGGGATAAAACAGCCTATTTGTACTGTATCAGCACCTGCTTTATTGATCCTATAAACTGCTCCTCCGTTCCTGCTCGTAACACATTTTGAAACAAAGAATCCTTGAAAGCCATCGATGACACTCAGACACCGGTTCCCCTTCAAACAAGTGGGCTCTGAACACCAAACTCACAGAAGCAGCTTTGAAAGTGCCCACCTTCATCTTTCCCTTCCCTCGTCATTAAAAATACCCTTCCACATTGCCAGTGGCTTTCATCAGCCGAGATCAGAGAGTTCTGCATGCTGGGGAGGACTTTTGGAGTCACCTAAAACACAACCACCTCCTGCATCGTGTCACTACAGTAATGCAGTCCCAGAGCACAGGACAGCGCCTGCAGAAAGCTTTGGAGCAAACAGCCCTCCCAGGGGAAGGCACAGACTAATTAAAACCAGTGCTACGAGAAGATGCTGCTGTTCTAACACGTGTTAATGTGAGCTGGTGCACGGGAGAGCAATAAAGGAAATGTCAAAGGGAGCGAGGAATCGTGGAGGAGCCTGAGCTGAGGGAGGCACAAACGAGAGCCTGGGGAAGCAGGGCACAGACTGTGGAAAACAGAGCTCTCTAAAAATGTAAATATGGGGGAAGGAAGGTGCAGATGAGTCTCTGCCATGGGGCCAAGGCCTGAGTGCTCATGGAGACAGACGCTCCTATCGGAATNCCGAGATCAGAGAGTTCTGCATGCTGGGGAGGACTTTTGGAGTCACCTAAAACACAACCACCTCCTGCATCGTGTCACTACAGTAATGCAGTCCCAGAGCACAGAACAGCACCTGCAGAAAGCTTTGGAGCAAACAGCCCTCCCAGGGGAAGGCACAGACTAATTAAAACCAGTGCTACGAGAAGATGCTGCTGTTCTAACACGTGTTAATGTGAGCTGGTGCACGGGAGAGCAATAAAGGAAATGTCAAAGGGAGCGAGGAATCGTGGAGGAGCCTGAGCTGAGGGAGGCACAAACGAGAGCCTGGGGAAGCAGGGCACAGACTGTGGAAAACAGAGCTCTCTAAAAATGTAAATATGGGGGAAGGAAGGTGCAGATGAGCCTCTGCCATGGGGCCAAGGCCTGAGCAGTGCTCACGGAGACAGATGCTCCTATCAGAACGGGTGACACTGCCAAATGTGACATTTGATTCAAGTATCATCATAATTTAGGACATGGACTCACCTCTGTCCATCCACAGCCCAAGGTGACCATTTCTCCAAGATCCTTGCAGCTGTGCTGGAACAGGAAAGAGAAGACAGATTTCCAGCTCCTTCTACAATCCCCAAATCTCTCCCCAGTGCTGCTGGTCAGCTCCATGCCCACCTGTATCACAGAGGTGCCCTGGAGAGCACCGTGGACACCCTGGTCAGCTTGGGAGGAAGGATTTGTGTGCTTGTGTCTGCCCCCTCTGGCTCTGGGACCACCAGGGCAGTGGGCAGAGGCTGACCTGATGGCCTGACTCCATTCCCATCTATTTCCAGTTCCCATCCATGGCCTGACTCCATTCCCATCCATTCCCAGTTCCCATCCATGGCCTGACTCCATTCCCAGTTCCCATCCATGTCCTGACTCCATTCCCGTCCATTCCCAGTTCCCATCCATGGCCTGACTCCATTCCCATCCATGGCCTGACTCCATTCCCGTCCATTCCCAGTTCCCATCCATGGCCTGACTCCATTCCCATCCATTCCCAGGTCCCATCCATGATGCCAGAGAGCAGAGTTGGATCTTTGCTGACACAAAGTCACCTGGGTTCCTTCAGTGTCCTGCAGACTGAAGCCTGAGGAGAACCCAACCCTTCTCATAAAGGAACAAAGGGTTGGGAGTCCAATTTTCCCTTCCTGTGTTCAGCCTCCTGGAAAAACTTAAAAAAATTAAAATCCCAAGTGCTCGAAACTGGGCAACAGGAAGTGCCTCTGAAAGCTCTGTGAGAAATCCTTCCCCATCTGGTCGGCCTTCAGCTAATTAACTGACATGGCTGCAAATGAGCAGCAGCTAATTGGAGCTCTCTGTTCTGCCTTTCCCTGGCAGGGATGAGATGGATTCCAGATGACCAACGGTTCAACGTTTTCCAAGTAATCTCCATTCGGTGCCGGGCCAGCCTCCCAACAACTTGTCCACGTCCTCACCTTGGACTGTGGCTCCAAAGAGCATCACTGGAACTGGGAAGTTGTCCTGGGAAGCATCAGGCAGACGTGTGCAGGCTCCAGTGCCAGGGATATTTTGGAAAACAAGCCACCTGCAGGCGATGGGGGGCCAGCTGAGTCCCAGCCATGGCTTTTCCCTGCAGCCAAGGGAACTCTCCGAGCCAGCCCTCGGAACCTGGAGGCACACAGGCCATGCCTGGTGCGCTCTGCAGGAGAATTGCAATGGGGAAGAGGAGCTTCTGTGGGTGGCCAGCAGCTGATGGGTGCCACATCTCCAAATGTGAGGTCCTAAAAAGGAAAAAAAAAAATAAAAAGCACCAGGTTTTCCTGCTCCAGCCTCTGCTGGCATTCCTTCCCTGAGCNGGAAAACAAGCCACCTGCAGGCGATGGGGGGCCAGCTGAGTCCCAGCCATGGCTTTTCCCTGCAGCCAAGGGAACTCTCCGAGCCAGCCCTCGGAACCTGGAGGCACACAGGCCATGCCTGGTGCGCTCTGCAGGAGAATTGCAATGGGGAAGAGGAGCTTCTGTGGGTGGCCAGCAGCTGATGGGTGCCACATCTCCAAATGTGAGGTCCTAAAAAGGAAAAAAAAAGAAAAGGTTTTCCTGCTCCAGCCTCTACTGGCATTTCTTCCCTTCTTTCCTTCCCAGCCTCTTTTCCAACGACATTATTCACCCCCAAACACAAGGAACAGCTTTGTAACAGCAAGAAATCCCTTAAATACTCTCAATATCACAGAATTGCAGAATGCTTTGGGTTGGAAGGGACCTTAAAGACCATCCAATTCCAACCCCTGCCAGGGACAGAAACACCTCCCACTACTCCAGATCCAATCTTGACCATATCTCCTAATGGATAAAACCAGTGGAATGCATTAAACTGGGCCCAGTGATGTCCCTGTCCCAGTGGGGTCATTGCCCACAGAGGGTTTAAACACCTCAAGCACAAACAAGCAAACAGAAATCCCCTCCCCACACACAAAGGTGAACAAAATTATTTGCAAAAATACTTGGAGTAACTCGAGCACCACAGTGCTCCAAAGATCAGGCCAGATGTTGTGATCAGGCTGGACTGGGAACAATATTCCCTAAGATTTCCCTGAAAACCAGGGATGAACATCATGTCCCTGTGAACGTATTAGAGACAGAGATGTCCTTTAAAACAAAACACATCCAGCGATGGATGCCAGCCCCAGTTGTTTTCATGGGTTTTGCTCTTAATTGCAATATAGTAAAGCAGGGTTAAGCCCACTGAGGTTTTTAGTTGGGCTGCAACAAACCCAAAATCTGTGAGGAGACTCATTTCTAATGAAGGTTTTCCCCATTTCTCTGCAATATGGAATTTAAAAAATTCTCCTGGCCTTTCCAGTTGTCTGGTGTCTAGTGGATGCTAAAAAACCCCACAGATTTCCAGTCCCAAACCACAGCAAGTTCAAGGAGTTGAGGGTTTTTTTCTCTATTTTCATCTTAAACTATTAAATTCTAGCAAAACTACATTAAAAGCTGGATTAACTAAGAAGAGTTTTATGTTTCTGAGTTTGGTGTCTGTGTTTATCAAGTTTGGAAATAAGAAAGCATAAATAAAACATCTCCGTGGGATGCAAATTCACTCCTCTGTCTCGAATACAAGAAATGCAGCTGTGGAATACAAATCACCTTCTAGCCAGAAGCATCATTTAATATTTATTACTCCACACTTGGCTCTGTGGATTCAGGGAAGGTGTCCCCCACTTCTCATCTGTGACCTTTTGGGGTCCTGACCTCACAATGTGCCACCACTAAACGGTGCTGGAGCAATATTTATTTTACCCCATTTAAAACTACGTCAGTTTGGACATTTGCCACTCTCAGACTTTTAGAAATAACAACAAAAAGCTCTTTTTTTTTTTGTTGCAAGACAATTGGGAAACGAGTTGAAGGATATTCTTTCACTCTGAAAATGGGAGAACGATCCAAATGGAAGGAATCTCATGAGTGGTGCTGGAATTGCCTCTGCAGAGGCTGTGTGGAGGTTTTGGCTCCCCACAGGGCTGCAGTCATCAAGAGCTTTCCAAGAGCTTCCAGGAAAAGCAAATTACTCATTTTGATCAAGAAGTAAACTCAAGTTTTGAGGAAAATGTGAATATATTTAAAACCTAATACAGTGTGAGGTACCTGTAGGAGAAGGCTGATCACAGGCAGGGTTTTTTAAGTGCTGGGCACCTCTGTCCTTATTTTGTGCACCTCAAAAATGACAGTTCAAAAGAGGTAACAATAAATTTGCTGGCAGAACTCTCCCTGGAGTTCCTGTGCTCCCAATCTCTGGGTGGCAATGATGGCATTTGGCTGAAGGTTGGACTTCATGATCTTGGAGAGCTTTTCCAACCTTAATGATTCCGTGATTTTAATGCATTTTGAGTTCTGGTAATAAAATGAACACCATTAAGGACCTGCTCCATCTCCCCAGTGGATATGGCACAGGGTTGTCTAAGGAAAAAGCACTGTGGATTTCAACAGCTTTTCAAAAAAGGGTTTTAAAAACAGGAAGAGCTCTTGTGCAGGGAAGATTTTTGACAGTCAGGACCCTCTGAACCATTTTTTACCCGTGTCTGTACACTCCCCTTCAGCTGGTACCACCCTTCCTTCCAGCCCAAGAAAAAATTGCCAATGAGAGGATATTATTTTTTAGATTACTAAGCATTAAAAGAAAAAGTGCATTTCTATAATAAAAGGGTTAAAAGGGTCTAATTCTGAATTTCTATCTCTGCACCCCAAGATGCTTCTTTTCTGAAAGTCAAAAACAAATCTGTGTGCCACACTGTCTATAGACAGAGAGAACAAAGCAGTCCTTTACCTGCTTCCCAGAACAAAAAATAATCCCAAAAAGTAACTTTTCCCTCATTATTATGAACTGGAAAAGCAGAAACCAGCTGATTATCCTGTGAGAAATATCAGCACCTTCCCCCAAACAGGGGCAGCTCTACTCTGGCAGGTGACAGAAACCCTGAGCCCACTGTGAGTGTTCACCACAGCCCACACCCCTGGGGCATCTCTGTCCATCATCCAGGACCCCACTGCACAAAAATCCCTGGATTTTTATATCCTCGTGGAGATTTTGTCAGAAGCAGCAGCAAGAATGGAAGGTTTGAGACCTGCAAGCAGGACTGCAGCAAAATGTCCTAAAGCTGCTGAAATCCAGGTTAATTCAGGGGCTGCCTTCAACTGACCCCAAGCCTGCAGAGGGTCCTGCTGGCACCCGTTTATCAGCTGCTAAAACAGACTGCCCAGAGCTCTAAATATTCTTAAAATATACACAGCCACTGCCAGGGCAGAGCTGGCGGCCATAAAACACTGGGTGCTGCACAGCACAAAATTTAGGAAGTGAACGCTGGAGGTGAGAACACTCCAGTGACCCTGAACACCACGGGACATTTACAGCCTGGCACAAGGGATTTTTCTGTCAGTGTTACAAACTTCCAGGTGTTTTCCACTTCCAGAGGTGGAACCACCCTTCTGTTACCTGTACCAAAAGGCAGCTCCTGGTCTCTGATCACCTTTGGCTCTTGCTTATCAAGGTTACACACATGAAAATGATTTTTTTAAGGCTTTAACATGAATGATTTCAGAGCAGCTCTTGAAGCACTGATTCTGTAGGTGGTGAGGTGAATCCCAGAGTGGTTTGGGTTGGAAGGGACCTTAAATCCCATCCAGTGCCACCCCCTGCCATAGAGAGGGACACCTTCCACTGTCCCAGGGTGCTCCAAGCCCTCTCCAACCTGGCCTTGGACACTTCCAGGGATGTATTTTAGATTATTTTCCTGTAGACATAAAGGCTTCTGTGCTTTTCTCTGTGCTATCGCTTTTTGTAGTCCTTGTCCAGCTGTTTTCTCCCCCTTTTATGCTCAAATTCCGCATATAAAAAGAATTCTGGGACAAGGCCATGCGCATCTCCAAACTCCCATTTTCCTGTGAAATGTTCCCTCACAGGTGCTGCTTGTTCCCAAGCAGATTAGGATCACTGGAAAATGCTCAAATCCTTTAGGAGCTCTCGCATTCCCATTGTTACATAATTAACTCTCCTTGCCACCTGCATTTGTCTAATTCCATCAAAAACAACTCCCGTGCCAGAGCCCTCAGTTTTGGAAGAGTAAAGAGCAGAGAGGCTCAGCCCGGGGGTGGGTGAGAACATCACTGCAGCCCCAAACTGCTCAGCTTTGTGATATTTATTAGGAATTGGATTGCTCAGAAATTACCACAGCAGTGGATCGTCTAGAAAAAAAAGCTGGATATTGCTGGCTCGCTCCTTTCCAGCAAATGGAGGGAATTATTCCAGGTGCCAAATGCCTCCTCCCCGCCTCGTGCACGTTCAGAGCTCTCAGTGTGCTGTTTATTTTTTGTTGTGGTTGCTTGGAGAAGGAGCATCCTTTGGGAAGCTGTGGTCATTGCCCACAGATGGTTGAAACACCTAAAATACAAACAAAGCAAACAGAAATGCCCCTCCCCAAACACGCAGGTGAGCAAAATTGTTTGCAAAAGATCATTTCGGTGACTCAAGCACCACAACGCTCCAAAGATGAGGCCAGATGTTGTGATCTGCAGAGGAGGCATGGAACAAATCCTTATCTCACTCACCCTCAAAAAATGAAAAAATTAAAACCACTCACCGGGTTTTAATTAAGCTGAGCAGAAGGTGGCAATCTGGGAAGCACTGGGGAAAAAATTCTGGGAAGAGGTAAAATGAGTGATCTGATTCCCTGTTTTCCATCAGCACAGCCCCTACACAAACCAAGGGTCAGGGTTCCAGCTGGGCAGGGGATGGAATAAGCTTCAAATGCTGCATTTGCCCCAGAATTCACTGAGAAAGTCCCGGCTTTGTGTTCATATCTTTTCCTTTTGTGCTCATCTTTTGGCAGAGGTGCCATGGTACTTGTGGCACTGCCGAGGAGATTTTCTGGGAGGATATTTAAACTCCCAGGTATGGAAGTTGCTCAAAGTCTGCCATTATTACTGCCCTTCAGGAAAAACATCTGTGAGAAACCAATTGTGCTCGCTTCCAGGCTTGCTGTTCTATTGATAAACAGGGCTGTTGCTGAGTTGGGCTTCTCAAAAGCCAATTTTGCTGTTTATCTGTAGGAAAAAATATCCAGAAAAAGTGCATTCCACAGGGATGTCTTGAACAGCACAACTTGGAAAAGTTTCCCATCTGCTACGAGTCCATTAAATGCGAAAATGCGGAATTTTCCAGCCTGTGATTTGGGTGGTGAAGGTTTAAGTTCTGCTCACAGCCACATTTGCAGCCATTCGGGCAGATGGGGATTGTTTAGAGATGTCTGCAAAAAGCCTCAATTTGTACCCACGGACAAGATAATTTTTATTAATGAATCATATTGACACATCAACTTCCACTTGTGTGTCACAGACTCTGAGTACACAAACAGCTTCGGAGAGGGGAGTGCATCATTATTAACCAGAAATGCATTTTAAAAGATATTTTTAAACCAGACACTGTGTTTCACTGCTCTAAATCCCAGTGTTTTCAGCCTTTCCTGTTTTTCATAATAATGTTCAATTAATATATTTCTTCATGGATTAGCTCAGTATAAAAACTGAAAAAAAATAACAATTCCCAGTATTTTCAGCTTTTCCTGCCTTTCATAATAATGTTCAATTAATATATTTCTTCATGAATTAGTTCAGTATAAAAACTGAAAAAAAAAAAAGAAATCTGCTCTTTTTTTTGGTTCCAGTTACATAATGGAATAGTCTGGAATGTTTTTTTTTCTCAATAAAATGTGTTTTAAGCTCACTCCTACTTTAGCACATCTCCACCCTGCTTTTTTGTAGTACTAATTACACAACACAAACTGTGGATTGGATAATTCTGTGGAAATTTCAAGCCAATAATTCCTTTCAGCACAGAAATAAGGTATTTTACACCCTCTCTGTTCAAAGAGATGAACTCAGGGATGTAACGGATGTCGTAGATACACCTGGAATTTTAAATTTTAAGTTCATCTTGCATCTGGCCATGATTTTTTTGGTCGTCTCAGCTTTGTTTCATGTGATTTTTAAATGACAAATAAAATGCCGTGTTCTGTATAAAAGGGGAAAAATCCCAACTCAACCCTGCCTCAGGTTCTGAAGAACAGTCAAAGTTTAGTGATGATAATGATAGAAACAATTCAGGGAACTTCTAATGGTCAACTCACAAAATGAGTTTCAATCAGAATAGAAATCCCTTCAGGTCTTCCCGCTAATCAAATATAAAAATTAAATTACCATTTTAATCCCCCCCTCCTCCTCTTTGTTTTAATATTCTTAAATTTTAGTAGCTTCTTTTCCTAACTTTTGGGAGTTTGACAGTTCTGCAGTTGTAATTGAAATAAAAATTTCTTCACCTTCTTTAGCATCAAGCTTTATTCTTGCTTTGCCTTATGAAAAATCCTAATTGTATTAATTACCCCCTGAGTTATTTATTTAGGGTGGTGTTTGCAACGACGTGGGAACTCACAACGGAGTTTTGTCTTGATTTTAGTGCTGCATAAAATCTGTGAAATCTGAGACAGGCACGGCAGAATAGATACAGAAAAAAAGGCTTTTTTTTAAAAAATAGCTTTTAAAACCACATAAACCTTATGGCATTCCTCTGTTTAATAAAAATATTTCAATTACAAACACCGTTATTTTAGTGAATATCAGTGTTCAGTGCCACAACCACCACTGGAAGATGTTTCCACCTCCCTGCTCCGTGTTTTTTTCTGGAAAATAGCACTGCACACTCTGCTGTCCATCAGATAGGGTGGAGGATGTGCTGGAAAGCTGAGATACCCACGTATGGATTCTCTAAGCCTTTAAGAAGAAGAAGGTCTCACTGTTATCCACTTATCTCAAATTAGAATCCAATCCCAGGAAGGGAAAGGGGAGATAGAGGTATTTATAATATCAAAACCAGACCCCATGGTAACAAATGACATTGGGGAATAAAGGGAAGAAAAACAACTTTATCTCTGCTGAGGCCACCTCGGAAAGGCATATCCTGCATTTAACTGGAAAGTGGAAATCTCCTCCTCCTCCTTTGGGTGACAGCATTTCCTTCTTCTGTAAAACATACAAGATATCAACGTCTGATCCCAAAATCCCAAGAACACCAAAATTTGTCTCCTGTTGGTTCTGGAGGAAAAGCAGCACCTGCAGCACGAACAGGTTTGGGGCGAGGGCTGTTCCCTCTCCTCCAGCACGCACTGGAGCACATCCAAGCAGCCTTTTAAAGTTATAATTGAAGTTTTATATATGCAATAACCTGAGCACTGAAATGCAAATTAAAACTCATTACTATTGCTGCCATACAGATCTATCTTCTCGAGGCACCAGTTGTCCTACAGCACTAAAAACTGGGGGCCTGGGGGATCGTTTCAGCTTTGATGCCTTGTTTTTACAGGAGAGGGGAGCAGGGGGAAAGCAGCTGGAGGAATATTTACCCCCGATTTCCATTTAGGCATTCAAGCTTAAAATCCCGTTCCTGGCTTTGCAGGAGCCCTCAAGCCCAGAGCACAGATTCTCCCAGGGCAGAGGGGAGCAGCGTTCTTGTTTCCTCTCTAAGTGCTGGGCAACCGACTCTATTTCACTGTTTATGTTCCCTGTCCAGTTTATGGTTCTGTTGTTGCTCCAATGAGCTCAAGGAGGGATTTCCAAACTGTGCCACACATCCCACAGAATTACCTCAGAGTTTCATGGAAAGCCTGATTGAAAAGCTCAGTTTCTCCTCAGACACGTGTGTGGGCCCTGTGTGTGGAGCTGGGGCTGCGGAAACCAGGAGCAAATTACACCTGGTGACCCAAAATGTCGGGTGAAAGCTGAAAATGATGAATTTGCGGGTGGTTGTGCAGAAATTCTACCTGAAAGAAGAAGTAAAACTTCCCTGGAATGCATTTATCCAACCTGGTGCCACCTAATTCTCCAGAATCCTTCAGAGCACTGGAGGAGCAGAGCCTGGGCGCTGCTGTTTGGCTGAGCACTCAAATCATCCTCTTCAACATCATCACTCCCGTTTTTCCCAAATCCAGCCTGTGCCAGCTGTTCCTAATCCAGCAGCTCCTCTCCTCCAGGCCCCATAAACCTGATGGAAGAGGGTGAGAAGTTTGCAGAGTTGATCATAAACTCTGTGTCTCCCAGAAAATGCCATCTGGGTTACGGGATAAAATTAACCAAGGCTGTTAATTAACACGGAGCAGGATCTGCTCTGCTCGATGGAGGAACACGTGGATTAGTGGATTTTAGCTGTCCCATTGTTCTCCTTTAGGGAAAATGTGCTCCCCCTGTTAAACCGTGGGATCAGAGCTGGCACAATGGGAAACCAGGAGCCTGCTCCCACATCCTGGATATCAGGAAACCCAGCTCGGCCCCAAGAATCACAGCTCAGAATTAACCATGAGGAAATGAACCGATTTAAAATACAAATCCTGCCCTTCCACATCTCTGGGAAGTTATCCGCCAATAGAACTTCACCTCTCCAAGTCTCACAGAAATCCAGGGAATGGTACAACCTTGGTATTGATTTGTGCTTCCTATGACAACATTCCTATTATTCCTCAAATCCTTCATGTAGAAGGACCCTGTTCACCATCAGAGCTGGAGAGTAAGGACTCTGCAACCCCATTTTTTTTGGGTAAAACCGGTAGCAAAGGAGAGAAAATGCAAAGGACAGCTGAAAGGAAGAAGCACTTGATGTGATCACCCCTCTGCATCCACATAGGAAACTGCCAGCACAAAAATTGGAACTTCTGGATCATCCCTAATCCCTCCAGCAGCCCATGAAGCAATGAAAGCAAACATCTGCTTTTCCTGAAAACCCCTCTCTCACAGAATCACAGCACCTTTGGTATAAAATAAGAGCTGAGATGTGCATCTGTTACAGTAAAAAAAAAGAGAAAAAAATACAGCAGAACTTTTTAATATATTAAATTAGGCTATATTGGCTAAAACTCCATTTTAATTTGAAACTCATTGGATATTAAAGGCAAGTTTAAAAAGTTATTATCTAGGGTTTAATTGCATACATTATGTTTGTAGCCTTAGGTACTGTAGGTAGATCTTTAATATTCCCTGCAATATATTGAGAGCATGGAGCAGCCATTTAATTCTGCTCCAAGAAACTTCCAGAGGCAAAGCAGATTAGAAAACTCCAAACTTTTGGCTGTTGAGTGAAACTCTAAAGGATTTGGGCCCATTGACAGGGAATTTCCAAAGTTTTAGCTGTAGGAAGTGCATTGGAAGCATATGGGCTGTCATGAAAACATTCTTGAGTCCACCCTTGACAGTCAGACACCAGATTAAAAATAGAAAGATTTTCAAGCTGCAATATGGGTGCTTGGAAAAATACCAGATATTTTCCTTCAAATATTTGAAAAAAAAAAAATATAAAATGTGTCCAAACATTTAAATGGCACAGCACCTCCTCCCTATCTCACGTGGTAGAGGAGGTTGGTTGTGTGAGCACCTCCATCCTTTGACAGGATTAAGCAGAAAAATTGTAAAATTAGGCTAAAAATACTCAGAATTCCAGTCCTGTGCCAAAAGAGCTGGAAATTTGGTGGGGAGTAATGACTCCCCTTAGTTCCCTACACACCTGCCTTTCTGCAAACACCAAGGTGTTTAAAATCAGGGTTCCAAGAGACCAAAATTATCCAGGAATTAGTTCCCTAAGGAACTGTGTAAAGCCAGAACCACGTTCCCTATCAGCAGAAATCACGTCACGTTCCTCAGTTTCACTCTGAGGGCTGTGATCCCCTCGGCTCCCCCTGTAAATGCATTTTTGGATCTCACTCAAGCAGGGGAACGCTTTGTACCCATCCCAACCCTGCTCCCGGGGGATGAGAGGGGTCAGAGAGCTGAGCTGGGAAAACGAGCAGGCAAGGAAACCGCTGGAAAATCCAATCCACTCCTCCCGCCACTGACACACACAGAGGTTTGGCGTTCTCCAGCCCAAATTCTTCTCACACCAAGTGCTGCTGAAGTTCCACAGCAACGATCTGGATCTTGCCACAAAGGGTTTCACCTTCCCACCCTCACCTCTTTACCCAGTACCAGAGTATTTGACTTTCAGTGAGAATTATACTCCTAAAACCAATTCCTGAACTTAGCGCTTAATGATACAATGAATTTGCTAAATTGCTTAGGAACTGTTGAAAATACCCATTTTTTTATATATATACATGAATCCCTTTAAAGAAGAAATAATAACAATAATAATCATAATCATCGTCGTCATCATCCAACCCAGCTTCAACTCTGAGGTATTTTTTAAATTATCCAGAATATCCACCCTGATTAGAATGTTACTTCCTGTGCTTTTCCTTGATCTTTTAACAGGTAAATCCAGAGTGAAGCACTCCAAGCACCTTCCACACCTCATTTTGACACCTTCTGCAGGACAGCACTTGTGCAAATCCAGCCCTTTCCAACACTAAAGAAGAATAAAACCCCAAGGAATGCACAAACAATTCCAATTCATGCAAACATCTTCCAGAAAAGCATTAGATACAACATCAGGAAACGCAGATCCTTATTTCCTTCAAAACCCATGGAAGGACTTCTGAGCCAGGACTTCGGATGCTGCTGAGGAAGCCGAGCCCACGCTGGCAGCTGGAATTCCAGCCTGTGGAGGACGAGCAAAGTATCTTTGCCTCTTTATTTTCAATTCCTCTGATTATCCCAGAGTGCTGCGTTCACCAAATGTTTGTTCAGCTCGGAGTGTTTGCTTATTTAAAAGGAATCTCTGCGATGGGAATGTGCAGCCTGGAGTCTGGGTGGGTTCTGCTGGATGGAGAGCTGGCGACGGGAGGGAGCCGAGCTCAGCTATTCCAGACACACTCCACGCTCAGCAAACACAGACATACAGAGTTTTCATTTTTGTTCAATCATTTGCGATGAATGCAAACTTTTTTTTTTTTCTTCCTCCTTCCTCGCCATTTAATTTCAAATTAGTCTAATCAGACATCTGCTAGGATGTGTCTGAATTAACAGAATTGAACACAAATCTTCTGTGGGAGCTCAAGTGCTGCTTCTCTCAAACGGCATTAACTCACACGGACACTCTGGAACTAATTGAACATCCCCAGCACAACACTCCAGACTCTCTGATTTAACTTTATTATAGTCAGAAGAAATCACAGGATAGAAGGAAACATGTTGTTAAGGACTCCGTTCTGAAGCCATTCAATAAAAGCAGGCTGCTTATCCTGCTTTATTATCTTTATTATTGCTGCTCGAAGATGAAAAGAGAATTTCCTCTCAAGACAGAAGAGCAGAGTTTCTCTCAAAGCTCTTTGTTTTCTTTTCAATAGCAAGGTACAGTTTACTCCTTAGAATTTATGGGAGTTTTTTTTCTTGCCTGTACAGGGAATTTTGATATTGTGGAGTTCTCTTGTTCCTGTGACAAATTATGGTGGCATTTGTCAGCATTTACTGAAGGTTTTGACATTACTCAATGATATTGAGGTGGATTCTGCTGACTCTGGACATGCTCTGAACTAAACATCTTTTGTCAAACTCCTGAAATTATCCAGGAGCTGCGCACAGGGGGTCTGTTCAGCTCTGTGCTCCTGGCCTTTCCAGGGGTAAGAATTTCAAAATCAGATTAATTAGAATTGAGAGACTTTTTTTAGTTTGTGGGACTGATATTGACACCAACGCAACAGCCATCTGAAAATGCCACTAATTTCAGGAGCCAGTGTAGATCTGCTTCAAGTGATACTTCAGTACTGATTAAAATAAAAATCCTGAATAAAAAGACAAGACTCCTTATATATTTTAACCAAAAGGTTGGGTTTTTAAGCAATACTTATAAAGGTATTCTTCAACCTTCAACCCACAAATTCTACAGGTAGAATAACTGCAAAATTCTGTAAAAGAAGCATTTCCCTAAGAGTTTTAAGCTCTTGCCATATTAACTTGTGTTAGAGGATGACCTAGGACAGAAGTGTTCATTCTTGGGGCAGTCCTGTCCCTCGAGGTTGCTACCAAAGCTCTGCAAGGAACACCAGTGGATTTCCATGAATTTTTCAGCTACCTGCGTCTCTGTCATCTCTTAAATACAAATAAAATGGAGCCCAAATGTCCCTTTTTTTATGAGTAATGGGAAATGAGACAGAATCAATTGCTGGCAAAGTAAAAGATGCTTGATATTGATTGTTCTCCTGAAGGATGAGGAAGCTTTTCTCCAGCTCATTGGGGGACACGGGGAGGGGACAGCTTATGGATTTGTTTTCCTTCCCGCATTCCCAAGGGAGCAGGGAAAAGATGAGGCCATGATAGATGATAATTCTGCAAGGAATGACTAATGAGGCACTGAGCTGCCTCTGTAGCAGCAGTGGAGGCAGTAATAACCAGAGTAATTGGGTTTATTGGGTTTCTGCTTAGCACACATCCAGTCCTCTCCAACATCCTGTCCCTCCAAAGCATTTTATGCTCCCTGTCTTTCCTTTTTATTATGCCTGACTGGAGTTATTTAGTGAAATTTGACCTTGTATTCTTAATCCCATCTGCTTGCTCTGCATAGTTCATCTTCTTTATTTTGCTCAGTAGCTGTTCTGTCAAACACTCCTTGTAACCACCACATCTCAGGCTGCAGTGCCAGCCCTGACTCAGGGTGGATTTACATTTCTGCAGCCCCAACAGCTCCATTTCATCTTCTCAGGGAGTCTGGCTCAAGAAATAACACTCCAGGATAAACTTGGTAGAAGTGCATGGCCCTCTTTTACAAATCACAGTGCTAACTCTGTGTTAGAATTAATTACAACTACCATTTTCAACTAAATGCAATTTTTTTAAGAGGTTGGAAACCGCAAGAGTTATATACAAGTCAGAAAAAAAAATAGATATTATATGATATGATTTTTTTTTCCTAAAAGGCTTTTACACTCCTGCAGGGAAAACATCTCTGCAGAAATCCATTCTTGCAGGGGAAAGGAGAAAAAAAAACAACAACCCAACGTTTCATATTTGCTGTCGGTGACATTGCACTTCCAATCCCCCAAGAGCAAAGCAGACATTCCATCCAAGCCTAATGACACAGGAGCTGGCTGTTCCCTACAGCTGGGCGCTTTGCACAGTGAATTCATTCCTCTTGCAGGATCGTGTCGTGCTGGAGCTCCCTCTGGGGAAGAGTTTGCAGCCCCTGCTGGTTCTCCCACCTGCACTCACACGTTTCCCAGAGGTGCCTGGTGTCACAGGCACTGCGGAGNAGTTTAGAGTGATCCACTAAAGAACTGCAGGGTTACAAATATAAAAGCTAAACTCCTAAGGCATCAGTGGCTCCTGGTGCCCTCTGCACATGCTCCAGTCCCAGCTGGCATCATTCCCTCTGCAGAGACAACTCATCACCCACGGGATGTTGGCTCTAACTATTGCTGTGTCTCCCCCAGCAATGATTTCGGGATCTCAGAATCTTTTAGGGCATGAGAGATGCAGTTGTAGAGTCAGAATCTTCCACAGTGTAAAAGGGAAGGGATTGCCCAGCTCCTTCCGAAAGGCAGAGAGATGAAAAATATTCCTAAGCACCCTTTTGATACCCTGTTTCCTCCAGGAATTTATTTCCCACATCTTTGCACAAAGGAAAACAGATTATTATGAGATCTCCCCTAGACCTGACAACTGCCACTTGACCTTCTGGTTACAGAAATGTGCTTAAAACAGACAACCTTTGATTTGGGGATGGGAGGCAAAGCAAACAGAGCATCTCAGAATGTTTGTGGTGGTCACATTTGCTCTTCATCCTTTTAAATCCTCTTGGGACGAGCTCTCTTTCCACGGAACAAGCTCCACAATGCAAACAGTCCCACAGTTTCTGTGGAGTGGCTGTGGAAATCTTATTTAAAGAGTTAGGCTTCTTCAGTTCAACTGCACATTTTAGAAATGAGAAGACACATTTGATTTTCTTCATAAAGGCAGCTGAGGTGGCTCACCCTGACTGAAACCACGCAATAAACGTGTCACTGGGTCAGGCAGCTATGGAAATTCAGAGATTTTTGGGGATTAGCATTGCTCTGGCTGTGCCTGCCGTGGTGATGACAATCACACTGCGAGCCTGTGCCAGGGCTGATGCACACCTTGGACAAAATTTCCCTGCAAATTAAGAATAATCATGAATAGAGAGCACAGCAAAAGCTTCCAGGATAAAGGTATTCCTAGGAGGCTTAGCCCATCCTAGAATATCAATGTGAAGTCAGGAGGTGCAAGGCAGGGCTCTGAACAGGGCTGGCTGAGCCAGGAAGTCTCCGAGAGGCCTCATTAACATGGATTTCCCCATTGCAGACTCTTCAGATGGAACGTGGATAAACACGGCTTCTGCAGGCTTTCAAATGGTTTGTGTTCAATTTCAACAGCTACATGCACATCATTAGGCACAGAGCAGGAAAAGAAAGCGTTACCAACAGAGGAAAACTGCATCCAATAAAGGAGATTAATTAAACCTCAGGTAACATTGAGATTATTCAGGTTTTTGTACTTCCTAAACTCTCTGAATGAGTGCAGCCTTACAGTGGCCTTCCTGCTTTATCCACTAAATCGAGCTGATATCTTTGTTTTGTGCACTAACATCCTCCAGCTCGGTTAACAAAGAGTTCCTGGCACTTCTCAAATCCCTGGAATGTGCCTGCAGCACAAATAACAAATACAAGAGCTCGTGCCTTCGATGACAGAGACTCAGCAGCGCAGGCAGGAAAGGGGCTGATGACAATAATAAGTATAATAGTGACTGCATTAGGCCAGCAGGGTCAACAGCTCATCTTGCTGCAGTCTGAAAGGGGTTATTTTAATTCCAGTAATTGGCCCCAACCAGCAGCAGGAATTGATGTGCTGCCACTTTTATCTGTTTGCTGCTCGCCGTGTTCAGACGCAGCAGCGCTGCCCGATGAACACAAATTACCTGCTGGAGTCAATGAAAGTGATTGCTTTGCTCCCATTATTGATCAGTGGCGGTGCTCAGATGAAGCCTCAGCCGTTGTCCCATCCCCAGCTCATCGAGGATGAGGGGGCTGTAGGTACCACAGTGTCCAGGGAGCCAGGGAACAGCTAATTGTTATTATACTGCTGATAATTATTATGATTCCTTCGCTTAATGACCAACATTTATATGATGCTGATCATGCAGTTAGCCTACAGCACTCTGCAGGCTCCACAAAAGGTTTTACAAATGATGTTTCTGAGCCTAAAAGCATTATTATGACTCGGCCACTCCGTGTAATGGGGAAAAGAGAGATCAGGATTATCCTTAATAAGTGTTGTAACAAAACATTTTGTCTGTCTAAATACTCAGAATATCCAGTGGGACCTGCAGCTGTGCTGGGTGTGTGGAGACTTCACCACAGATCTCAGATTTACCAGCACAGTGACTGAAAATCTACAAAGTCACCCAAAAAGGGCTGGTGCAGGTCACAGGAGTTCCTGTGGGTGGGTCACAGCCACCCAAAAAATGACACAGTCACCATCTCAAGAGGCTCCATCTCACTCCCAACTTTTTAGGGAGTATAAAGCTCCTGACACACCTCCAGTAACTTTGTTAAGTGGGGTGGACATAACACAGAGTTATGCTTTGGTGTGAGTGCTGGAGCTCCACGTCAGAGACATCGCTGTAATTAATATTTTAATTGTATCCCAGTTGATGCCTAAAAGAAGGCTGC
>VZTG01008011.1:23346-35641 GCA_013397845.1 Melanocharis versteri | reverse complement strand
GGGCAATCTGTGCCTCCCCTCCCTCACAGGCAACAATTTCTCCCGAATATCAAATCCAAACCCACTCTCTGTCAGTTTAAACCATTGCCTGACATATCAGGAATTAATCATTCTGACTTGTGATAAGCTTCAGCTCTCCCCAAAGGCTCAGAAACCTTCAGTGTCACTCTCTTTGCAGCTGAGCATTTTCATATAAAATCTTATTCCCTCTCCAGATTGTTCACACAGCACCAACACCTTCCAGGCCATGGAAACAGAAACTAACAGGACTAACCCAAAGTGAACAGGACTAACCCAAAACGAACAGGACTAACCCAAAGTGAACAGGGCTAACCCAAAGTGAACAGGGCTAACCCAAAGTGAACAGGACTAACCCAAAACGAACAGGACTAACCCAAAAGGAACAGGGCTAACCCAAAATGAACAGGGCTAACCCAAAATGAAGTCAGTTAGGTTTATGTTATGGAAAAGGAAAAATGTTGAGTGCCTACACTGAGAATGTGGCTGCCCAGTGCTACTTCCTGCCGTGTTTATAAACTCCTTTTTTACCGAAATCCCAGGATTTACCTGCTTTGCCCCCAGCACCACGGGCACCATGCACTCCGGCTCGGTGGCCTGCGTGCTCTCGTCGATGAGGATGGAGCGGAACTGCATCTTGGCCAGTCTGGGATCTCCAGCTCCCACGCAGGTGCAGCAGATCACATCAGCGTTCTGGGACAGGGAGGGAGCAGGGATCAGTGCTGGGATCAGTGCTGGGAGGGCAGCACACGCAGGGATTTGGGGTGGCAGCCCCGGGGCCTCACCATGAGCAGCTCCCGCTCCGCCGTGCGCTTCAGCGCCCGGTAACGCTTCTCGTCAGCAGAGGAAAGTTCTCCAGTCTCATCCTTGAGCTGCTGCAGCTTCTGGAGCTCTGGCATGCTGAAAAAAACCCAGGAATTTTGCTTTACAGCCCAACCACCAACTCTGTAGGATTGCAGTGAAAGTGATTTTTAACTAAAGCAAAATAACCCCATCAATAACAGTGCTGCGGTGACAACGTCCCTCAGCTGTGTCCATCTTGAACACTAAAACTGAGTTTTTGTTCATTCCTCACCTGTCCATGTTCCTGATCTGGTTGTGCAGGGCCAGGAAGGACACGGGGGAGTCGATGGCCTCGCGGCTCTTGGCACACAGACGAACCACCTTGAGGCCAGTCTGGTGGATCTTCTCTGTCAGCTGATCCACAGCGATGTTGCTGGGGGCACACACCAGCACAGGCCTGGGGAAATCAGCCAAAAATCAGCCAAAACTCTCAATAAACTGGAAATTTTTTCCATTAGACTTTCAATAAACTGGAAATTTTTTCCACTAGACTGGCAATAAAATACAAGTAATGACACATCCCCTGAGGTTATGCTGGGAAGGGTATTTTGTGCAACGAGCCCAAGTCTCCCCAGAAAATACAACTCAGTGACAAAAATGATTTTTGCTTTTTAAATCAAGGCGATGCTTTGCATTAATCAACCTCATCCATAAAGGCTCCGAGAGAGCAGCTCTCACCCATTGCCCTGCCTGGCCAGGTGATACACGATGGTGGCTGATGTCACTGTTTTCCCAGTGCCAGGGGGACCCTGGATAAGGCTCAGAGGACGCTGCAGGACGGTCTTGACAGCATAAACCTAAAAAAAGCCAGGTTTTATTGCTATTTAACATTCCAAGCACAGAATTTAAGTTGTTTAACCTCTATTTCTAAACCCTTTCTCTCATCCTGAGCAGTAGGAGGAGATGAGGTTACCTGAGAGTGGTTGAGATCAGGGAGTCCCTGGGCTGTGAAACGTTTTGGCAGCTGGCATTTGATGATGACATCTTCCACCTCGTGTCCCAGCAGTTTGTGATAAATGTACCCTGACACCGAGGTCTCGTCCACTGCAAATGTTTTCAGAGCACTCTGCATCCTGAAATGAGGGAAAAGCAGGAAAATTATCCCTAAAGATCAGTGTGGCCTCAAGTGAACCACCCACAGGTGTCCTACGCCAGACATCAGGCACAAATTGGGAAGAGAACAACGCCCAAGACTTATTAACAGAATTAAAATTACAAAAATTACACTCTGAGAACAAAGATTTTGGGTTTTCCCCCTTGTGAACATTACAAGATATTCCCAGACAAACGTGGAGAGGAACCAGCCTGTGGTGATAAAATCTGTGACAGCAATTTGAGGTGCAAGAACCTGTGACAGAAATTTGAGGTTCAAGAAGCTGTGGCAGTAATTTAGGTCCAAGATCTGAAGAAAATTTGCAGCCACAATGAATAAAATAATAGGATAAGAGGAGATAATAATAATAGGATATACAAATAATAGGAAATTCTAATAACAGGATAAGAAACCAACTCCTGTCTTACCAAACACAGACATGGCTGAAGCCTGTGGGCCCCACAGCCAAATGCTGAAATTTTAACTATTTAAAGCAATTTCAGGAAGCTGAACTATAAAATTGTTTTTTTCTTATGTTTCAAGTGTTATTAAACATAAGGTGAATTTCCCCCTTTGATGTATTTGCAACCAAACCCTTCAAAATGAGAAAAATTGGCCATTTTATGCCATTAATTCAATTTTTAGCCTCTCTCAACCACGTACCAGGTGTCCACTGAAATTTCTACTGGGTGGTGCCAAAGCAAGGCAATTTTTTTTGTTCAAAAACACTCCCTGAAGACAAAAACCAAAAATCTCCACCGAGTGCCTGCCGAGTTGTGAGGTGCTGCCTCAGTACCTGTCAAAGGAAGTCGATTTCCACACAAAATCCACCTGGAAGTTGTGGGTGACCTCCACGGGAGCTCCCACGCTGCTCCTCAGCTCGATGGCTATCTCATCACCATAATCTGTAGAACCTCGTTAAGTAGTAATTTAGAGCAAAAATTTGAATTTTATTCTCCCCAATTTTGGTGATTTTCTTCGGCGCTTCCCTCCCCCACCCCTCCCACAGATTTTAAATTAGCTCGGAATTAATGGTTGGACATAATTAATGATTTTTTAACGACTCCAGCTTTGATTGGGCTTGCTGAGGGCTCTCTAAGTAAAGGATACTATCAGGAACTTTGATCACGTGCCCAATTCCTTTCCAGAGTGGGGCCAGGTCTCCCTTGTACCTCAGGCAGATCTCATCTCCCTGCATGAGGCGCATGTCTGCAAAGGAAAGGGAAAAAAGCTCTGAACAACCACAAAAACCTCCCAGAGCCAACCCTCAGAGTGCTCTGAACGCTGATTTTATTCAGCAGGCAGGAAAAAAAATCCCTGACAAAGAGACAATCGAGGTGTCCTCACCTGAATCAGTCTTTGGCAAAGTGAAATAAGCAATTCTCTTCTTGTTCAAGCCCAGGTCCCACCTGACTGTGATGTTATCTTGGGTCTGAGGGGAAAAACAAAAAAAGCTTCATTATGATCTTGAAGAGCTGTTTGCCAACCACCAGAGTCCTGTGCCTCGAAACAGTGGAGAAATTACAAAACTTGCTGCTCCAGTGCCACAAAAATCTGTGTTTATTCCTGTGGCTGAGTTCACAGCACCTGCAGAAGGTGAATTCTGTTCTAAGAGTTAATGATGAGAAACAAAGTCCTGGTCACCACCTGCGCAGTTCTCCCCCTCTTCAAACACTCATTAAATGTTTCCAGGAGCTCCCAGAATTCCCATTTCCCTGCCAGGGAACTGCAGCTTCTGAGGGAGAAGCCACAAAAGGTGGCTCTTGGAAAGAAAAACTTTAACAGAGAAAAGGTGGGAATTTCCCAAGTGTTTCAAGCTCTTAAAACCCCTCAGTGTGAGGATTTTCCTCTCCTCTCCCTGCCATCCCACAGCACCATCACTGCTGATATCCCAGTGCTGCTACACCACAGCAATTAATAAATAAATATCAAAATATATATTTATTTCACTCTCCCCTCCCTGCTATCCCACAGCACCATCACTGCTGATATCCCAGTGCTGCTACACCACAGCAATTAAAATATTTATTTATTTCACTCAAGGTTTCCTTTCGTGCTGTGATTCCATGTTTGACCCCAGAACTGGTCAGGAGTCCCTCAAAAGGCAAATCTCACACATTTTACCTGAGATTCCTTGAGTTTCTTGTCATAATCTGCCTCAAGCTTGACCAGAGGACCAAATATATTTTGGTATTGATAAGCATCTTCATATCTAAGCAGGACATGCTGGGGTTCCTCATCAACACCAGGTTTTTCCAAGTCCTCGAGGGTTGCAGATGGGTTTTCCTGGAATTTAAAGCAGAGATGTTTTGTTTCAAAGTTTGAAGCATAAAAATTGACAGCAGGACTAATAAAACTGTGTTTTACTGATACAGGGAGTGATACCAAGGTGGAAGCACCCTTAAAACTGCACCAAGGCATTACAAGTCATTTTAAACCCAGTTTAAATTTTAAAGGATGCACAAAAAAACCTCTCAAAAACCCAATAACTGAATGGAGCAACAACTCCCTCCTCTGCTGGGCATCACTTAAGGCAGAAATATGTGAAAGTCTTGATATGAGCAAGGAAAGTTGTTTTTCAGGTTGGTGAAGCTTTCAACAACTTCCCGAATCCTTTGGCCAATTCCCAGAGGCACTGCAGGATTTAAACCTGGTGTGATTTCTGCCTCATAGAGCGCCTGAAAGTCTTATCCTCCCTTCCAAAAAAGATCAGAATAGGTAAAATATCTGCCAAAAATACATCAGGCTGTACCTTCCAGAGCTCCTCCAGCTTGTTGATCTGCTGGGCTGTGATCTGCCGGGCCCGGAGCTGCTCCTGCTCCGAGGGAATCTTCACCAGCCAGGAGAGGAAGCAGCGGTCCTGGATCAGGGGCTGCCACTGGGAACTGTCCCAGTTGATGTCCTTCAAGCTGCTCTGGCTGGCACATGGCTGCCTGCACGACCAAAACACGGCAGGAATTGGGAGATTAGACAAGAGCCAGGGAAAGTCTGGTGTGGAGGGTGAAAACAGGGCTGGTGTGCTCCCAAAACTGCTCAAAAACCAGGAAAAATCCAAGCAAAACAACCCCAGTCTGCTGAGAAAATTCGTTTTTCAGGTCTCATTTCAGCACTGGGAAGGGTCAGCACTGCGAGGAGGATTGTTGGGTGTTTCCAGGACTGAAAATGCATCTAAAATATTAAATAAGACACCTCTGGAGGTGGTTACAACCCATAAAGACTGTGCAGGCACAGATCAGAAAATGGGATTATTTCCCAACAGAAGTCCTTCCACAGAAACACAATTTCTGTCAAATACATGGGGACAGCACTGAATTAAAACACACACAATTATAAATTTTCATTTCTGATTGAGCCTGTCAGAACAATTTCTGATTTACTGTGGTCTCAAATGATCCTGTGAGCTGAGGGAAAAACACCCTGAGTGAGAGTCACAATTCCAAGGCTCCAGAGCCACTTCCTGAACTGAGCTGTGGCTCTTCCAAAGCTCAAAAAAGAGAGGAAAAACCACCTTTTTTTCCATTAAGGAATGCAGAATTTTGGAAAAATACTTTTCTACAGAACTAAGATGCTTGCCCAACGTAACAGAATTCCCTTTTATCCACCTGAATCCCTGAACTCTGCACGACCACCTGAAGGAAAAAGGGTGGCAAACCAGAACATAAAACACATTTTGGGACAACACGAAAGCCAGGGTTGCTTTTTAAAAACTCGGATTCTGCAGGAGAGCTGGCAGCAAAGGCCTCCTCTCACCTGCACAGCAGAACCACCACAGAGTCAGCCTTGGCTGGGATGAAGCCCAGCAGGAAAACGTTCCGGCAGCCGCAGTTGTAACATTCCAGGACGGTCTCTCCCAGAGGTCCATCCTTGTGCAGAGTCACCTCCTTGCACTTGGCTCTCACCAGGTGATTCACGATGTGGCTGCAAGCAGACAGCACAGATTTACAGCAATTTCATGGCAAAAATCGTATTTAGTCTTGATTGAGTATCAGTTATTAAACCATGAATAAATCTATTTATTGTGGCAGACATGGGTAGGATCTGCCTCTTTCCATCCATGTTGGGAACAGGTCCAGGAGCTTCTCAGTGCATGGATGCTTTGAGTGTGAAAGGAGAGGAAAAGGGTACAAAACTGGCATTTTTATTTCCATGATTTCATCATTTACCTGCCAGATGTGTTCCCACGGCCGTTGCAGAACCATTTCTTGCTGGTGTTGCAGTAAACCACACAGGCAGGGTCGTGGATCCCACAGTAACTGCAATTCCAAAGGAAAACCAGGAAGTGATTGGTTATGGCTTGGAGGAAAAGTCAAATACAAGCCCTAAAAATAAGGGGAAGTGGAAACTGGGGAACATCAGCATTGGGAGAAGCATCAAACAGGAGCCAAATTTCTGTTGTGAGTCACAAATATTTTAAAATTTCCCTCCAGTGGGGTGGCTGAGCCTGGGATTTATTCCCCGGGGAGCTCCGAGGTGGCCAAAAGCGGCAGCTCCAAATCTGCACAAGAACTCGGAGAGCAGCACAGGGAGTTGTTCCCAAAACCCACCTTTCCCTCCTGCCCTCTGGAATTCTCACCTGCAGGCGTGCACGGGGAGATCCTTGGTGTAATAAGTGTCCTCCTCATCCTCCTCGAAGTTGAGCTCTGCCAGGAGCTGGCTGGTCTTGGCCACGTTCTCATCCACGGCTCCGTTCTGCAGGATCCCATCAGGACCGTTCACCTGGAATCGGGGTGTGCACCCAAAATCAACCCCAAACTCCTCCTCCACCCCAAAATCTCGTGTGCCATTGAAAATCCTCCAGGGAAAAATGCTGAACACGCCCATTATATAACCAAGATTTGCTTCATCAGCTCCTGTTTTCCAGGATTATTTCAACTCCGACTGATAAGCTGGAATAAAGTTACCAGGAGGAGATTGCTTTCCTGCAGATTGGGTTTTTCCATCCAATCCCACAATCAATACTTGCTCCATCACCTCCTGTTTCACAGGATTATTTAAACTCCAACTGATAAGCAGGAAAACAAGGAGATTGCTTTTCTGCAGTTAACATTTCTCCACAGCCTTACATAACAAAATTCCATTTCAACAATTCCAGCAGCTGTTTCCTCACCCTTTTTTTCATTCCAGGGATCTACCTGGAAACAGGAATTTTACTGCACAGGATTTTCCCCACCTATTCCTGTATCCACCATGAGCTGCCAGAACCATGGAATTCTGCAACATTTGGTGCTGTCTCAGCAACTTTCCCACCCCCAGCCTTTCTCCTGATAAAAATAACTCCATTTTTTGGCACTTTTGCCACCAGGAGGTGGGGATGTCACGCTGGGATTTTGGCGTGGCCACTGCAGGTGTTGCCCCTTGGCTTTCCCAGGTGTCCTGGTTTAATTTCTCCAGCCCTGAGGGGCATTAGCACCTCAATATTGAGTTGGGAAAGACCCCAAAAATTGGTTTTGACACTTTATTCTTTGCCTTCTTCAGCCAAGATCCTACCAAAAGCTGAACAGGGGTAAATTTATCCTAATCCATGTTAATTTTGAATGGAAAATGTGGGAAAGGGGCCACTAAAGTGACTGGAATATTCACAGCACATCTGAGGGGAGTGCTGGGGTCACTTCCCTACCACAGGGATCATTAACACCCCCCTAACATTTTTAAAGATAAGATTTAATTATAAATTAAATAAGCCAAATAGGACAAAAATCACTCAAGGCATTTGTCTACGAATACAGTATTTTAACAACCTAGATTTAATGCAATTTATCTGGGAGGTGCAACTTAATTCTGACCGAAAGCTGCTCCCAGGGAGAGCACAAAACCTTTAGTAAAAGAAATCAAAAAAATAAATTAAAAGTTGCCCTTTAACTCAGAAGGGAAGCAAACCCAGCTTATTTCTCATTTAGAGAGACTCCACATTAAAAATTTAACAGCCAATTGCAAGAGTTAAACTCCAAACCAAACTTCCCACTTGCCCTGAGCCATCAGGACCTGCCCTCAAAGCCACCAGCTCCGTTTCCATCTCTGCAAATGAAATGAGGATTTGCCAAACACCACCTAAACAAATGGACTTTTTATTGGTGTTATCTCCAAGCTCTGCGTCTTAATAGAAAGAATCAGCCCAAAGGAACGGAATGTGCAAAAGGGAAGATGGAAAAAGGAGTAAAACCCCACTGAAGGAGCTGCAGCAGCACAACCCCATTAGTGGGATGAAGGAACAGCATCTGCACAGATGTCAGCAGATAAATATCCACTTTAATTATCCATTTCCAATTGACAGAGCCATTTTATAAACGATAAATAAGAACTGCTTGTGGCACAGGTGGAATTCCAAAGCCTGGAGTTTATCTGAATTCCTTACAAGCATTCCCAGGCATTTCTATCCCACAATACGTTATTTTAAGATCAGATGATTATAATACTTTTTTTTGGGGGTGCTTATAAAAATCTGGCTTCCTGTTAAGAAAAAAGCAGCAAAGTTTGGGTTTGGTTTGGGGCTTTTTTAAGGCAGAAAAGGAAGAAACCTCAAGCGCAGGAGTGGCTGTGCTGTCCCAGCCCTCGGGGAGGCAGCAGTGATGTCACCTGCGCTGTGAAATGCAGCCCCAGCCCTTGGCAGGCTGGCAATGAGGAAGCGATTGTAGCAAACCCTCCCGCGATGCCAGCTGCGTTAAAAACCCGGCGCGGGCAGCTGCGGTGGCAGGGGGGCACTGCTCTGCTTTAAAAAGCTCTGGCTGTAACTTCTGGCACGGCGAGTTTGGCAGCTCCAGGCCGAGCGCCGAGGTGCCACAAAACTACTCCCAAAAACTGCCGGGGCCCTCCTCGCTCCCCTGCCGGCCTCTGAAATTCCCACCGGGAGACAAAACAAGCGCCGGGGACCGGGCTGAGGATGGAAACCAGCGGGGACGGGGCAGCTGCGGCTGCTCCATCCCTGGAAGCGCCCAGGGACAGCTGGGATGGGGTTTGGAGCAACCTGGGGTAGTGGGAGGTGTCCCTGTCCACGAAACGGGATGGGATTTTAGGTCCTCCAGACCCAAACCACTCTGGGATTCCATGAACGAGGTGACAAGATGGTGTTAAGGTGTCAGCAGGCTTCCAGGACCTGAGGGGTTCCAGGAGAGCTGGAGAGGGACTGGGGACAAGGGACAGCACGCAGGGAATGGATTTAAACTGGAAAGGGGGATCTGGGTGGGATACTGGGAAGGAATTCCTGGCTGGGAGGGTGGGGAGGGGCTGGGATGGAATTCCCAGAGAAGCTGTGGCTGCCCCTGGACCCCTGGAAGTGTCCCAGGCCAGGCTGGATGGGGTTTGGAGCACCCTGGGATAATGGAAGCTGGTCCTGCCTCTGGGACTTTTAAGCTTTAAGGTTTTCCAACCCAAACCATCCCAGGATTTCGGGATTCTGCTGCCTGTGAGTCCCCACATCAGCAGTAACAGAATATTCCCATCCCCACTCCTGCCCCNGTGAGCAGAGCCCCAGGTGAGCAGGGCCCCAGTGAGCAGAGCCTCAGGTGAGCAGAGCACACCTGCAGCCACCTCACGGAGCTCAGCTTCAAAGCGCTGCATTTCAAGCTGCAACAAGAACTTTAATTGCACTCCAGCAGGTATTTTGCTAGAAAAGCCCCGTAACGAGGTTTCAGCCCCATCCTGCTGCTGGATTTCAACACCGCAACGCCCAACTCGGGCAATTCCCCCAAACCCCACATTTTCTGGGGTTGGATGGCACAGGCAGCTGTTCCTGTTTGCAGTTTTTCCTTCGGAGCTGTAAAGCACCGCCCGAGCTTTGCTGCGATCCCCTGGTGAGCGCGATTCGCTCTCCCTTTCCCGAGGAGGAAGTGGATGCTGGGGAAAGCCTCGCCCCTGGGAGGGAGGGAGGGAGGGAGCGGCGCTTCCAGATGGGACCTGAGCAACCAGGACTCGTCTGGCCCGGACAAAACAGCCTTTGTTAGGACTGGAAATTAAACCCGGCCTCCCTAGGCCAGACCACGAACCTAAGAGCTGCCCCAGCCTGGCTGAGCCGCTCCAGGAGCTGGGTTAATCCACACCGAGGGTCTCAGCAGGGAAAAAACTGCAGGAATGAGAATTCCAGAGAATCTCAGGATGGTTTGGGGTTGGAAGGGACCTTAAAGCACCACCCACGATCCCAGGGTGCTCCTCGGACACTTCCAGGGATCCAGGGGCAGCCACAGCTGCTCGGAGCATTTTAAATTCCTCTTAAAATATTCAGGAAAATCGACCCTTATGTTTATTTAATTCTAGGAAACAATGAAAATACAATTTTCTGCAAAAAAAACCCAGCAGAGAATGTTTGTGCTCTACTCCTACTTTTGTCAATTGGACACTACTCAATTTTAACACTATTAAACTATTTATTAAGTATAGGTTGAGAAAGAAAGTTCTTTTAGACCAAATCCACATTTTCCTAAAAAATTTGGTGCCCTGCATTGCTGAACTCATCTTTTTAAAAAGGCCCCAGAAACAGCAGAGCAGAAGTTTCCACCTCCAATATTTCTCAGCTCCAAATAAAGTCATTAATTTAATTAGCTTTAATTATAATTACAGGGCTCATATTTCATTCAGCAAAACCTGATCAATTAAAGAAGTTCTTATTTAAGATGCCCCTTGCCAAAAAGCACAACAAACTCCAATTATCTGGTGAGGGCAGCAACAATTTTGCCCAGAACCTTTTAAAAAAACACCTAATTTCTGATTTTATCAGTCCTGAGCCCGTTGAGAGGGACAGGTCTGAGCAGATCCTGGGGTTTGTTTCACTTCACTCAGGAGGAAACGAGGCCTGTTCCACCTCTGAGAGTCCCTCCCCAAAAATGACATTTCTAACGTCAAAATGAGCACCAGGATGGCCACAAAAGTTCACAGAAACCTAAAAACACCCCATTTTTAAAAAAAATCCACATAAAATCCCTTCCTTTTAGCCAGGAGACAAAACCAGCACCTGAATGTGCTCTCCAGAGGTTTTATTAGTTTTTTTTTACTTTGACTTCAAAGGTTTTTCAAACATGTTTAGACAAAAAAAAAAAAGACCAATTAATAATCCTCTGGTCTGGACTTTCAGCTTATGAGGCTGATTTTGGGGTGGTTTTTCTTCTCCTTGGCCACAAATTCTCTACCGGGAGCTCCGCAGTGATCACAACCCACTAAAGGTTTAAAATTAAACTTGATTCAAATTCTCTTTGTATAATCTGAGTGTACACAGAGATTTTCCTACTGGTGCAAAATAATTCTGATCTCTCAATGCCCAAACTGGATAAATTCTACCCAATCCAGAAGCTGTAAATGAACAGAAAATAACCCAACAACTGACTCTGCCTTACAAACACAGCGACCTGAGCACGGCCCTGCTGTCACTGAGCACTTGCAGGCATAAAAAACCGATTTAATTTGTGCTGGATAAACCCCCAGGACAGGATAAAACCTGGCTCAGTGCTGCCCTGCACACCTGTGGAGCTGGAGGTGCTCCCTGCTCCCACTCTGCTGCACTCCCAGACCCAGCTGGGGCAGGTTTTGCAAGAAAAAGGGCAAAAGACAGGTCCAGGATGTTCGATGGGGGATAAAAACTCACCTAAAGCTCCCAACTCCTCTTTCAACTCATCCCTTAACACGTGGGTGATGTACAAGCATTTAATGGTTAAAAATGGGATTTCAGGAGTCTGTGAGGAAATGGAATATCCCACGATCTTTAAACTGGAGAAAAGTGTGGCTTTTTAAAACATACGGGAGAGTTTTTCAGTGTTTTTGTTGTTTACTACGGGCACACTGAGATTGTTATCTTCATTCTGCACCACTTCTTGTGAGCTGTAATCCCAATTCCTCCCCTGCCTTCGAGTTGGGAATTATTAAATAAATACAATTTCACTGTCTTTTATGTACCAACCATCCACAGACTGTAATAATTTTTTTTAAAAAACCAACCTAAAACCTGTTTTTTAGCCACGAGGAACCAGAGCTCAGAACTTGTCTCAGGCCTGTCCCTGCCACACAACCCCCAAACAAACCGGCCCAACAACCGTGCAGCAAAAAAAAAAGTGGAAATTAAAGAAAAAAATTAACACTAATAGTAATAATAAGAAGAAATTAAAGCGTATTTTAGCGACAGGAAGTAAAAAAGGCGAATTTCCTCAGCACCCAACTTTCGACAACCAAACACCACCCAAAACCCTCGTTTGTTTTAAGGAAAAAGAACCCGAACTGACACCCGGCCCCGGTGGTTTTTTTTCAGCTCCCTATCGCAACGACACAACTATCGCGACACGGCGGGCCGGCCGCAAGTTTCCTCCCTGGAACAACTCGCTCCAATTCCGGCTGCCCGAGCTCCTCCACACGCGGCTCCCGCTC
>VZTG01008011.1:0-22282 GCA_013397845.1 Melanocharis versteri | reverse complement strand
ACTTGTGAGGGGCTGAGGTGGTGCAGAGGTCACTGAGGGGAGATGTGGTGGCTCTGGACACTTGTGAGGGGCTGAGGTGGTGGGCAGGTCACTCTGAAGGGGATGTGGTGGCTCTGGACATTTGTGAGGGGATCAGGGCTGTGATGGTGGACAGGTCTCTCTGAGGGGGATGTGGTGGCTCTGGACACTTGTGAGGGGATGGGGAGGCTGTGGCGGGTGACCCTGTGGTGACAATGGGGTCACTTCATCCCCTGTGCCCACCATGAGCTGTTCCTGCTGGAACCGATGGGAGGGACAAAGGGGGTTAAGTGGGAATTAAGGATTGGGAATTACAGTAATTCCTGCTCCAGCTGTAATTCCTGCTACACCTGTAATACTTGAGAGAAAGCTGAGCTGCTCTGAGGGTGCTGGATTGGGGATTCTCCGAGGTCAGGGTTGTGCAGAGAAGGGAGCACCACATTTCTACCCCTAAATAAACAAAAAGCTTTGGGTTTACTCTCGTTCCATTTGATCAGCACACAATAAATGCCATTTAAGAGAACTTCTGTGTGTTGGGAAAGGCTGGATATTCAGTCCCATTTCCCTACCAAGTTAAGATGCAAATATGTATCTTCTCTTATAAATAACTTTGATTTTATATTCTTGCTTTTGGTGTAGCATAAAGGACTGCAAACAACGTGTACCAGATCTGCAGCTGGTGGGCTGAAAAGATGGAGATTGGAAAACATCCTTGTCCTGGGAATATTGTGCAGCAAAAGGAGGGGAAAAAACAAGTCCAGAGAACACAGGAGTCACCACTTCTGCAGAAAGACTGAATTAATCTAATTTTGAAGCTTTTGAGTAGAATAAACTGTACAGACCAAAGCGTAACGGGGAGAAAGCGTGAAATAACATTTGAGGATGAAAGTGGAACCGGAGGGAAAAAAGAAATGTGCAAAGCCAGGTGGCCGCTTGCTGCGAACACTTTTATTTATTAATAAACACAACGCGCTCCGAACATTTGGCTGCTTGACAGAATCCTCAAAAGTCTTGGAAAGGGATCAGAGTTCCGGGTTCCTGTCCCTGTCCCTGCCACAGCTCAGGGAATAACGGTGCCTTTAAGGACAAGCGTGGAAAACTCCCTCCCGTGCCAGCAGGAGGTGGCTTTGTCCCCTCAGGGTGGCGTTGGGGACACTTTGGTGCTGCTGTCTGAGGTGCTGAAGCTGCAGATGCCCCACCACGGCCTGGGCCCGGCCAGGAGGAACTGGAAAAACCAAACTGGTTGTTACTGGTGCGGTGTTTAAACTGGAGGCTGGGATTGTCTTTATACCAGCACCGAGCAGAGGCGTTTGAATTCCGTGATAATTTTGCCACGCTGGGAGCTCTGGGGGCCACTTTGAAGCTTTTAAGGATAAAATGGATCCACATCCAGGCTGCAAAGCTCCCAGACTGGTTTTTTTTTTGGTGTTTTGTGCGAGTTTTCTCCCTCAGATCTGGGCTGCTGCAGAGGGAAGGCTGTGACTCACTGGGCTTGAGTGCTGTGCAGCCAATATGGAATTTAAAAAGGCAAAAACTGGCACAATTCCCTGAAAACGGTGCTGATTTCCCATTTCCCTGCAGATCAGAAGCTGGAATTCACAGGGCAGAACCACGAGAAGAGAAGAGATGTGAGTGAATTAATATTTTAAAAGATGTTTCCTGCTTCCAGGAGGTGAAAATGTGCGGGTGATTATCCCGAGGTGCTGCTGATGAGTGACAAACCCAGAGCAGTTTGAAGTGCTGGGAGAAATCCCAGCCCTGGGAATAAGGAGAGGCCTTTCCTCGAACCTGATTTGAATTCCAAAGCCCAGCAGCTCTGGGATTTGCTGGAATCCTCCTCCACTCGGGGCTGTGAGGGGAAGGCAGGGATTGGATTGGTCTCCAGGAATTCCCAGCCATGGAGATAACGCTGGAATGGCACCGTGACGTGAGCGGGGCGCAGCCAATGGAGCCCAGGCTGGCAAAAACGGGGGGAAAAACTGGGATATTTTTATCCTGGGATGGAGCAGTTCGGGTTAGGGGGAGGTGAGGGTGGAGCAGGGATCAGGTGGGGAGGGAGGAGCTCAAGGGAAGCTCCCACCCAGAGCAAGAAATGCACTCAGGATGTTCATGAGGCAAATTAATCACTTTATTTCCTCCCTGCTGTGCTCACATCTTTTTGTTTAATGCTCAGAGTGTTTAAAAATCACAGAATTCCAGGATGGTTTGGGTCGGAAGGACCTTAAATCCCATCCATTCCCGTGGGCAGGGACACTTCCCACTACCCCAGGTTGTTCCAACCCCATCCAGCCTGGCCTTGGACACTTCCAGTGCCTTTTATAACAAAGAATTTCATCCTGATTCTCCACTTTCTTCATTTTCTGTCTGTCTGTGTTTTGCCTTTTTCATCCCTTTTCCTGAAAACAAATCCTAAGGGAAAATCCCTTAAAATTTTACTTATTTCACCACACCTGAATACCAAAAATTGAAAGAACAAAAAAAAATCGGTTTTTTTAATAAAAAAATCCTTTATGCTGATAAAATTCCAATAAAATCATTTTTATTGGTATTATATTTTTTAAAAAGGGCCAAATCCATAGGGAAAAATTTGGGAATGAGTTTTTCCAGTGCAGCTGGGCCATTTCTCCTGAGTTACCACGAGAGGGACACAGAAGGAAAGCTAAAGGAGCTGGGGAAGAAAGAATCCAGGGAACAGCTCGAGGTGGGATCACAGCAAGCCTCATTTCCCTGTTGTTTGGGAATAATTGGGATCACAGCGTTCCTACAGCTCCCTCCATCCCATAAAATCCTAAAAAACCTTCACAGAAAATTGGCTAAGAAATAGGAATAGTTAATTTTTTTCCCCCCCAGAATTTCCTCATTTTCCCTCAGCTTTTTCCCTTTGGAATGTCAGGACAGGGAGAGGTTGGGCTGGCTGGGATTTTGTTCCATCCCGAGCTCCTGGAGCAACAAATCCCGCAGGATTTTGTGGGTTTGGGGAGGTATTTCTGTTTATTCCCAGCGAGTTTTTGTTTATGGAGCTTTGGGGAGGTATTTCTGTTTATTCCCAGGGAATTTTCACTAATTAATGGCTGATGATGCAAATTCCAGGAGGTCCCAGATCCCATAAAATTCCTGCATGGAACAAAGGCCCCATAAAACCCCCTGAAGTAAATATTGAATATTTCCTGGGCTCTTGTGGAATTAAAAAGCCCAGTCCTGAAATGCCCTGGATTGGAATTAATGCAGAGTGGATTTTTAGGGATCTGCAGTGGATTCATCCTTAATGTCAGCAAAGCTTCACTTCCAGCCTGGCTGGGCAGGCTGGGATTGGGATAAAAATGCTGGGAAAAAGGAAAAATGGGAGGGAAAAATTCTTGTTTTTAAAAAATTATAACTTTATAGACTTCAGTCTGACATTGCCATGACAGCATTTTAACATCACATTGAAAGATCCATTGAGTGCTGGGACACTGAGTGGTCATTTTTATATGTTTATACATTTATATATTTATATATTTATATTTTTATATTGATTTTTAGATTTTTATATGATTGTATTTTTAGATTTATTTTTATATCTTTATATTTATTTTTATGTTTTTACCAAGCCCTTTAATGCCCAGAATATTTTCACAAGCTAAAAACATCCCCAGAAAGTGTTATTAAATAAATGTAAGAATTTCTTGAATTTGCCAGAAATTGTAGTGCAACAGGAAATGCAAATCCAGCTCTGATTTCACTAGAGAAAAAATTACAAAAAATTGTTTTAATCATGATTTTTTATTGCTTTTATCCTTCAGCAAATTGTGATAAATCTGTTTAATTCTGATTTACCTGCAGGTTGAACTGGGGACAAATATTCCCAGAACAAGTCACAGGGATGTAACTCCGTGAAGGAAAAGGAGGAGGAGATTTTGGCCAAAATCCAGGGATCCTGAATGAAGAAGGTTCTTAGAAATTAAGGATGGTGAGTGACATTGAAAGATAATAGAGAATAAAAGGTAACAGATAATAAAAATAACAGCAGCAGATGAAAAGCAGGAAATGAAACTCAGTGCTCTAAACCAGCTCCAAATGGACACTAAAAATAAAGAAATAAAAATAAAGAAATAAAAAGAAATAAATAAAAAGAAATNTTTTCCCTCAGCTTTTTCCCTTCGGAATGTCAGGACAGGGAGAGGTTGGGCTGGCTGGGATTTTGTTCCATCCCGAGCTCCTGGAGCAACAAATCCCGCAGGATTTTGTGGGTTTGGGGAGGTATTTCTGTTTATTCCTAGCGAGTTTTTGTTTATGGAGCTTTGGGGAGGTATTTCTGTTTATTCCCAGGGAATTTTCACTAATTAATGGCTGATGATGCAAATTCCAGGAGGTCCCAGATCCCATAAAATTCCTGCATGGAACAAAGGCCCCATAAAACCCCCTGAAGTAAATATTGAATATTTCCTGGGCTCTTGTGGAATTAAAAAGCCCAGTCCTGAAATGCCCTGGATTGGAATTAATGCAGAGTGGATTTTTAGGGATCTGCAGTGGATTCATCCTTAATGTCAGCAAAGCTTCCCTTCCAGCCTGGCTGGGCAGGCTGGGATTGGGATAAAAATGCTGGGAAAAAGGAAAAATGGGAGGGAAAAATTCTTGTTTTTAAAAAATTATAACTTTATAGACTTCAGTCTGACATTGCCATGACAGCATTTTAACATCACATTGAAAGATCCATTGAGTGCTGGGACACTGAGTGGTCATTTTTATATGTTTATACATTTATATATTTATATATTTATATATTTATATTTTTATATTGATTTTTAGATTTTTATATGATTGTATTTTTAGATTTATTTTTATATCTTTATATTTATTTTTATGTTTTTACCAAGCCCTTTAATGCCCAGAATATTTTCACAAGCTAAAAACATCCCCAGAAAGTGTTATTAAATAAATGTAAGAATTTCTTGAATTTGCCAGAAATTGTAGTGCAACAGGAAATGCAAATCCAGCTCTGATTTCACTAGAGAAAAAATTACAAAAAATTGTTTTAATCATGATTTTTTATTGCTTTTATCCTTCAGCAAATTGTGATAAATCTGTTTAATTCTGATTTACCTGCAGGTTGAACTGGGGACAAATATTCCCAGAACAAGTCACAGGGATGTAACTCCGTGAAGGAAAAGGAGGAGGAGATTTTGGCCAAAATCCAGGGATCCTGAATGAAGAAGGTTCTTAGAAATTAAGGATGGTGAGTGACATTGAAAGATAATAGAGAATAAAAGGTAACAGATAATAAAAATAACAGCAGCAGATGAAAAGCAGGAAATGAAACTCAGTGCTCTAAACCAGCTCCAAATGGACACTAAAAATAAAGAAATAAAAAGAAATAAATAAAAAGAAATAAATAAAAAGAAATAAATAAAAATTCCAATAAATTGGAATTTAATATTAAAATAATAATTTAAAATTCTGTGTTTCAGTAGGAAACTTGAAATCCTTCCCTCCAAAAAGGTATTAAAGCTGAAGTGTTCATCCTAAACAAAAGGACAGGACCTGGATTCAAGGAATTCATGTAGGGAAAAAAAAACATTTTATGGGCAGAACTTGTGGCTTGGTTTTTATTTGCAGAATGATAATGTGAAGTGATGTGAAGTTAAAACTCGCTAGGAAAAAGACAAGAGTTCCTAAAATCCAAGGAAAAAAATGCTGGAATTCCTGAATTTATTCGAGGAGATCTTTGGAAGGATCTGTTCCCTGTTAAAGCTGCCTCTGGAAGGAGCAGAGTGGTTAAAAATCCTCAATTTCCAAAGGGGCATCGACAGCTCTTGGAGGAAAAAAAAAAAAAAGGGATTTCTCCAAAGCAGATGTTGTTGGAGCTGAGCTTAAAAACAAAATTTGGAGCTCTTGATGGGCTCCAAAGTGTCCCTGTTTGTTGGGATTGCTGGCAGCTTTCCTGGGCAGATGGAGGTGATTGTGGAGTAATGGAAAATCCAGGCTTCCCACAGGGCTGGGATGGGACTGTGGAGCTGCTGATCCTCCACAAAAAGAGAGGAAAACGGGGAATTTTCAGGTTAGCCCCTGGAAATCTGGGGATGTGTGGAGTTCTAGCACGTTTTTGACGTGGTGGCAGCTGATTTCTCCTCAATTTTGCTGATCCACGGCAGGTTTTTTAATTTTGGGGCAGGCAGAACTGTCAGGGTTAAAGCTGAGGTTGGGTTTGGATCTTCAAAGAACAAATCACTTAAAAATCAGGATTTTTTGGAGTCCCACCCTGCCTTTTTCTGTGCTTTTGGTGTAAGGGAATAACACTTTTACATTCTCTGTACAGAAAATAAATCCTCCCAAGGAAATCCTTCTTCCCTGCTGTGGGAGAAATCTTAATTTGGCTCTTAATGATGAAATCATGTAAGGAATCACTAATTGGGGTTTGGCTGAGAGTCCCAACGTGTGCAAGGTGTGTTTGGCCACACCAGGACTTCCAGGAGGCCTCCAGGACCAAACACCCTCATCCAAAAAGGCTCTGAAACAGGAAAATATCATTTTCTGGCCTCTATCTCTAAAGAATTTTCCTCTTTAGTCCCTTTTGATGTTAAATTTGCCAGCTTGGCCTTATCTTTTCCTTGCAAATATTCTGAATTTGGAAAACAAGGAGTGTAAAGTCATTTATGCTTCCACAGCTATAGGAGGGCTGGTGATACTTTATCAAGTTCATTTTTCATTCTTGTTTGAATAAAAAAGAAAACAGAATTGAGGGAACCCAAAAGTGTTGGGCGTTGCAGTTGTTTTGCCATCATGGAGGCCCTTCCAAGGAGCTGTGTTTGCCGTGTCTGGGGGGATGGTTTTAGGAAGGGGGAGGAATGTTTTCCTTGCAGAATTTTGTGGATTTCAGGAGGAATCCAGCCAGGGCTGCCCTCAGGCCATGAATGCTCCCAGTGTAGTTTTGTGAGGCCTTCCCAGAAGTCAGGAGTTCCTTGGAAATGGACCCAGGAATGTCATCAACCAGCCTGGGACGAGATCAAGGGGGCTGTGGGCTCCCAGATCTTCCCACATTCCCCAGGGAAAACGTTCCCATTCCATCGTGGCACCAACACCCTGGAAACACAGGGATCCTTAAAGCCTGGATGTGCCCCTCCGTGCTGGGAAGGCTTCCCCCCATCCCATCGATGTTCCTTTGCCAAGGATTCTCTCTCCTCCCTTTTTCCAGTGGTCCCACACATCCTCCCACCCCAAACTGGTGCTGCTGGGTCCCGTCAGCGCCTCAGGCCGGGCGAGGATCGTGATGGAAACACCTCAGGAGCTCCCTGGCCCCGGCCCAAGCTGCTCTTCCAGAGCCACCGGAGCCTCTTGGCTTCTCCGTGTGCTGTGTGAGGAGGCAGAGTTCCCACTGGGAATGGCAGCCAGCTGGACAGGGAATGATCACTGGAGAGGGCCTGGAAGAGCCGTGGAAATTCAGAGATAAGGAGTTGTTCCATGCTGTTCCCTCCTGGGTCACCAGCAGAGTCAGGATTCGCATTCCAGAGGCTGCCACAGGTGCTCTGATGGAAGTGGAGCCTGCTGGAATTCCTGGATTCTGAGCAAAATGCTGCAAACCCACGGAGAAGTCTGGAAACTCTGAACTGGGGCTGTTTTTACTAAAAACAGCACTGCTGGCCTTGATTTATGAGCAAACAGAAGTTTGCAAACGGCTTCGGGAGCCTGGTCCAGAAATCCATGAGCCTGATGTCATGTGGAGAGGGCCCAGAACACGGAATTATTTTTATGGAGTTGTTAGCAAGTGTTATTAAAAAATTGAAATGTTCAACTGGGTTTTTTTTTTTTTTGGCTGTAGGATGGGGGCAGAGCAAAAAGTCCTGGAATGGATGTGGACAAGAGACTCCAGCTTTAGGCCACCCTTCCTGGCTGGAGATGAGAGCGTGGCTGTGCTGGAAGAGGGGATTGCAAAAGGGGATGTGAGGGAGGTCTGGAGAGCAATAATTTTAAACAGCACTTCAGCCATGAGGTCATTTCAGCTGAAAAATAATGTTCAAGTTTGGGCAAGAGGAGCCCGGGGCCTGCAGCCAGGGTGGGGAGGAACTGCAGCAAAATGGAAAGTCCAAAGTGGAAGGTCATGATGGAAAACCAAATCAGAATAATCCTGAGGAACGGTGGATAAAAACCCCTGGGATCTTCTGTGAGCATGAGGATTCCAAGGAAATGGAGGTGAGGAAGATGCTAAAACCCTGGAGAGGGTGTTCACTCTTCTGCCTGGAAATCAGAAGCCAAATCTTGGGGGAGCTGGAGCACAGCCTGGAGGATTGGTGTGACCCCAGACTGTGATCCCAGAGTGATCCCAAGCTCTTCTCCTGGGATTTAACCCAAATCCAGCCCAAATCTGCGTCCACCTCCCTGCCTGAGGAGCCCAAAAGGCTGAAACAACCACAGGATGTTGTTCCAGTGGATCTGGACATCAAAAATGTCATCTGAAATCTGCTTTGTGGGGTTTTTCCCTTCATGGGCTGAATTGGTGACTCCTCCTCAGGCCAAGCTATAGGATCAACCCTTTCCATGGGATTTTAAATGAATTCCCACTAATTCAGCCTTAAAAAGCTGAGGCCTGGTCAGCCTTGGATAAAGCTGCACACATTTTGGATGAAATGTGTTAAGACTGAAGTCTATAAAGTTACAATTTTTTAAAAATAAGGGGGTTTTTCCCTCCCATTTTCCTTTTTCCCAGCATTTTTATCCCAATCCCAGCCTGCCCAGCCAGGGCTGGAAATGAAGCTTTGCTGACATTAAGGACAAATCAACTGCAGATCCCTAAAAATCCACTCTGCATTACTCCCAATCCAGGGTGAGGATAAAGCCTCGCACATTTTGTCCTTTTTCTTGTTCCCTGTTCCACCACAAACCTCAGCTGGGGAAAAAATCCCAACAAAGCAAGCGAAGGAAGGGGCACCTGCAGCTCGAAATGACAAAAAGCTCCTGTTTTAGGAGGAGATTTAGGACTTGGATCTCCCCAGGAACAACTTCTCTTCCCGCTGTGGTGGGAGCCAGGAATGAACTCAGGCTGTGAGATCAGATTTTGCTGAGTCTACAGGGTTGGGCTTGTTCATTCCTCTTTTCCAGAAGTTCACCTCTCCAAGGCATGCCTGGATATTTGATTTTCTTGGGAAATCTGGGCCCTCTCAGCAGCTTTTTGCTGCGTTTTGTGTCCGGGACGCTCAGCTCTGCCAGCAGAAAAAGTTGCTTTTGTCATTCCCAGTTCTCCACCTGAGGCGTGGGGTTCCTGGAATTGTGTGAGCTTTTCCTGGAAGAAGTGGTGGAGGCCGGAATGGCTTGTGCAGAAAGCACTCCAGGGCTTGAAAAGATGTCCAGGAGGCAGCTGGAATTTGGGGAGAGCTCCTGGAATTCTCTCTCCTGGTGGGTATTGATGTCACACCCAACGTGCTCTGGCTCGAGGGGAAGTTCAGGGAAGAACCTGACCCTGGGCTGGCCAAAAGGAATTGGAATTTTATGGAGGGAACACTGCGAAAATACAGAAGATTGATCTGGTTTCCACGTGGAATTAAAATTAAAGGAATTTGGGACCATCACAGTCAGGCCAAACCTGTGCCCTTGCAACTTTTGGGTGGGAAGAGCAGTTCAGATGAAGCAAGGGCTGACTCTGGATCTCTCCACAGCCCATGATCCTGAAAATTATTACGGAAAAAAAGCAGGTTTGCCCTTGAGGCTGTTTTTCAGCTCTGGGTGGGGTCGGGAGAAGGCATTGCCAGCACTCTCCAGAGCCAGTTCATTCCTGGGAGATTTCGGGGGCTGAGATTTTCTGGAAAACTCCAGAGGTTTGGATCCATCTCCATCCTCCTTCTTTCTGGAGAGCCTCCCACCCCTTGTGAGCCTGCACACGCCGTTTTTCCATTTCTCTGGAAGCGCCAAAAAACCCCAAAACAACCCCAGAGCCGGGATGATGCTGAATTTTCCTCTGAGCTCATCGAGGATGTCCAAAGCAGCACCATTTGCAGATGGGGCCAAGAATCTGTAATGTCTCAAAGCTGAGCAAAATAAAACGTGTGTGAGAGAAGAGATGGGTGATAAGAGGAGCTGAGGGAGTGGGAGCCAGGAAAAAGATGGATTTGGGAGCCAGTGCTTGTCCCAAAAACCATGAGGGGGTGAAATGAGCATTTCCACGAGTGCAGCTGTTTGTTTGAGCCTCTTAAATGAATTCTTTTAATTTGCACTTGTTAATTACCTTCAGGAAGGAGCTTCTGCTGTGTGGAAGTGTTTCCCACTCTTCCCCAACTGCTCCAGGCTTTTATTTCTGGAAATTCCTCTTTTTCTTATTTGGAAATTCATCTTTTTCTTGGAGAAAATCTTTCTTTGGAGAGGGACAAAGTTCTTCTGAGGGTCTCCTTGTCCTTCCCCATGCCCGGAGCATCTCCCTGGATTCATCCTGGTCCCAGCCAGGATTATCCTTGCTGGAAAACCTCTGGAATGCCTCAGGAAATCCCTGGAAAGGGGACAGCAGTGTGAGGAACTGACACACGAGGGTCTGTCCTGGGATTGTCCCGCTCTGCTCAGCCCTAGGAGCTGGAATCCTTCCGTGCTCGGGATTTTGGGAGAAGTTCCCGAAGGAATTCAAGGCAGTTTTTGTGAAGAGAACTTCATTCCGGTTTGCTGGGGATCAGATATCAGCTGAAAGGGGGGGACAGGCAGAAAGGAGCGAGACAAAGCTGCTCCAGCACCCCCAGAAGAGGAAGAATTTTATAATAAATCCATTTTCTTATTCAAGGTTCTCATTTTGCGTAAGGATAACGAGACCACTTTGGAGAACAACCTGGAAAATTTGCTGGTGCTTCCTCTACCCCTCTGTTCTTTGTGTCCTTCATGAATCTCCTGATTCCACAGCAAAAAACCCCACCTATCCTGGAGAATTCTCATTGTAATTCAGAAAGATTTTCTTTCCCATTTTCCTATCTAAGAAAAAGCCCTTTTTTCCTCACACAAGTGTTAAATTACTCCTATTAAAACCGAATTTAAGTGAATTAAAGTGAGTTTAATCTCTTCCTGAGATGAGACAGAGAATATCACATTCAATAATCTATTTATTTCCCCCTTTTCTCTGTCCCACTTGGTATTTCGAGCTGGGAGAAAGGGAATTAACACACAGTGATCGATCCTTTCTTCCTCTCCTTACAACTTAAATCTCATTTCCAGCAGGGAAAAGGTTTCTGTCTCCTGCCAAGAGCTGGCTGCAAAATCATTTGTACAGAGCACCTCTTTGATCACTGGTGTCCTGAAAAGACCCAGTTGCTGGGTTTGCTTCTTTCCAGCTGTTAAATTATCCTAGATATCTTCCTGCTGGATTTGCTGGGGGGTTTTTAATGGAAAAAGGGAAAATTGGGAGGGGAAACCCAGCCCCTGTTGCAGTCAGTGAGAGGAAGAGGCAAGAGAAGTGGCATTAAGCTTGAATTAATTAATTAAAAGCTGCTTTTCGCTGTGTATTCAGGAGAGCTGGGCAGGTTTCCTTCATGGAACCCTGGCATGGAAAATCTCCTGGAATTCCCTTGGGATGCCCACGGAAAGGGAGCTTTGGGGGCAGCCTGGCCACAATTCCTGGGAAAGGCGACTCCCAGCTCCCCACTTTTCCTCCCTGGGAGGGCAGGACAGGCTGAGAAATCCCGATTTTCCCCGGGGGATGTGCCCAGCTCTGTCTCCAGGGGATCCATTCCTCGGCTCCCTGGAAAAAAACAAGGTTTTTCTGGAGTTCCAAGCTGAGTATTTCCCTTTTTCCCTGGATTCGGCTGTGCTCCCTGTCCCTGTTCTTAGGGGTGAATACGGTCAGGTTCTTGGGATCCTCCCTGCGGGAAGGAGCGATGGAAGCTCCGTTCTGGATGTCACCAGCTGGATGTCCCCCAGCAACCTAAGGACACCAAATCCTCATCTTGGGAATGCAGAAATGCCCTTTTTTCCTGCACAAAATGTGAATTTTTCTGCAGCTCCCGAGCCCACCGAGTGCAGGCAGCTCCAGCAGCGAGGAGATTCCCAGGATCCCTCAGCTCCAGGGTTCTGCCTGTCCAGGGGTCGGTGCCAGATGTTCCTTTGGAGTTAATAATTCTTGGGATGCGTTCAAAGCCAGCTCAGTGCTCCCTCAGAGAGCTCCCAAAGCTATTAAAGCGTGGACGTGCTGTCTGCCCACCTCCACCGTGATCTCAGAGCCCTGAGCACTTCCAGTCCTGCCTACGAGGAGCCAGTTCCTGTTTACTCCCTGCCTGGAGACCCCTGGATTCCAGAAATCAGGAGCTTTGACCACAAAGATCAATGGGATGCATCATTTAGGGGAAAAGGAAAAGCCAGGCTGCTGCGAAGAGCTTTTGGTTTTAAGCTCTGCCATCCCGGAGAGTTTTGGGAACACGGAGCAGTAAATCTGTGGTATTGTCATTAAGGCTCTGGGAGGTGTTTTTCAGGAGAAAATCCCGAAAAAAAAAAAAAAAAGGGAGACCACGGCCAAAGGACTTTTACTGGGAAAAGCTGAATTTTCTGAGCATGAAAGTCCCAACAATTCCCAGCAAGCCGTGATGGCTTCACCCTCTCATCACTTTGCATCTCCCTCAGACAAAACATCCCTCAGCCTTCCGCGATTTTCCAGTACGATTCCAGTTAATTATTCCCGGTTTCCTCGGCCTGTCTGAGCTCCCGCTGGCTGCTGGAGGAAGAGGAGCTCATTGTTACAAATGAGCGTAATCCAGAGCTCGGAATCTTTATTGTCTCCGCTAGCAAACGCCGTGAATAGTGAAGGAAAAAATGCGGGACGTTTCCTGTGGGGTTTTAACGATCCTGCTGGGGCTGGGATTGCGCCATGGATGTGCCGGGGAATCGCCTGCAGCAGGGTGGCTCTGGCAGAATTCCCACATTCCCACCCCCGGCTGCAGGGCTCGTCACTGGGGAGGCTGGGAAGGATGGGAGCTCTTCCCGATCCCAACCTGCCCTGGGATCGGTCACCCTTTGTCCCTGCCAGGTCCCAAAGGAGCTGGGCTGGAGTTTGTGGCACCTTCCTTGGCTTCCTGCCCTCGGGCTGGTCAAGTCCAGATGAATTCCAGGTGTTTCCTGGGACAGGATGCTGCTGGCACCAGGGCATCTGGGAAGGTTTGGGATCACCAGTGTGGGACTGGGAATGTCCAGCAGTGCTGAGACCTCCCTAGAGAAGAGTCTGGATCCAGCAGAGCTCCTGGATCATGTTTTAATGCAGGATCCTGTCCAGGGCGATCCTGGATCCCTGGCTCTGGATAAACCTTGAACCTGTGACTCTGGGAGTTCAGGATCACCCCAGTTCTTCTTTATCCCACAGAATCCCAGACTGGATTGGGCTGGAAGGGCCCTAAATCCCATCTCATCCCACCCCGTGCCTGTTCCTTGCTTGCTCCCAGGAGATTCCCACCAGGCCAGGACTGGCTTTTCCTTTTCCTTGTCCCATTCCCATTCCCGTTCCATCCATTGTAACCAGGCCAGGACTGGCTTTTCCTTTTCCTTGCCCCATTCCCATTCCATCCATTGTAACCAGGCCAGGACTGGCTTTTCCTTTTCCTTGTCCCATTCCCATTCCATCCATTGTAACCAGGCCAGGACTGGCTTTTCCTTTTCCTTGTCCCATTCCCATTCCATCCATTGTAACCAGGCCAGGACTGGCTTTTCCTTTTCCTTTTCCTTGTCCCATTCCCATTCCATCCATTGTAACCAGGCCAGGACTGGCTTTTCCTTTTCCTTGTCCCATTCCCATTCCATCCATTGTAACCAGGCCAGGACTGGCTTTTCCTTTTCCTTGCCCCATTCCCATCCTGAGGAAGGAAGATTCCTCTCTCCAGCCCTGGAATTGAGTCGCTCCAAGGCTCAGCAGCTTCAGAGGAGCCTGGAAGGGCCACAGCTCCTCCAGCTCTGGAATCACAGATCCGTCTTTTCCTGGAGGAGAGGAACCTTCACAACCTCTGGCAGGGAAAGACACTGAAAAAAACAGAGGATTTTTGCACATTCATCCCAAAAATAAGTGATAACACACGTGGTGTGGGCAGCTGATCTCCCTGGAAGCGACTCCTGCCCACGTTGGGAAGGACACGGGACAAGGCCGGAATTCCGACGGGCATCAGGGAGGAAAAGTGCACTTTAACAAGAGGGGAAAATATCAAATAATTATTGCCCTGCAACAAATGGGCTTTAAATTAGTAGAAGGCAGGGTTTACTGAGATATTGGGAAGGAATTCCTCCCTGGGAGGGGCTGGGATGGAATTCCCAGAGAAGCTCTGGCTGCCCCTGGATCCCTGGAAGTGCCCAAGGTCAGGGATAGTGGGAGGTGTCCCAAGGGTGGAACTGGATGGGATTTAAAGTCCTTCCAACCCAAACCATCCTGGAATTCTGTGATCTGAACCAGCCTGAGCCACGTCACCGGGAGCAGATCCATCAGAAACCCTGCAAAGAAATCAGAATTTCACACTTTGAATGCTGCAGCCTGGAATCTGCAAATTCCCAGAATACTCCATGAAAACAACTGGACACTGCAGCTGGAAGCAGGATCCTCATTCTTGTCCCACCTTTCTGCCCCGTGCTCCCACACAGAACAAAAATCCTGCTTTTAAAAGCCTGCAAAACTCAGGATTTTCCAGCTTGATCGTGTTCAAAGCCCGATTTCATCCGTTGCTAAAACACAATCCCAACAAACAGATTCCAAAAGGATCCACTTGGAGCTGCTGGCAGCGCTGACGTAACGACACTGAGGTATTAATTAATAATGGAAAGCAGTAGCAGCAGTGATTATTTGAGATAAACACCCAGAGTGATGCAAATATCATAAATAAATCCATTAATCCACGGGAAGAGCAGCCTGTCCATGGAATAATCCATTAAAGGCTGGGCTTTGTCACACTTTGAGGAGTCCCAGCCTGCTGCAGTCTGGTTTAGCTCTGAATTCCTCAGGAAATCAAGGCATTAAAGACCTTTCAAAAATCATTTTAATGCCTTTTTTTTCCATTTAATCAATGGCAAAGTGAATTAAACCTGGAGGCAGCTCCATTGTGCACTTTATCCTTAATATTTTTTAACTTTAGCCTTCATTTTTTCACTTTATCCTTATTTTTTTAACTTTATCCTTAGTTTTTTAACTTCAACCTGAATTTTTTTCACTTTATCATCGATTTTTTTTAACTTCATCCTTAATTTTTTTTATGTTATCCTATATTTCTCCAGCTGTTTTCTTCCCTATTTGTGGAATTTGAGCCATGGCAAGGCTGGGCTCAAAGCACAGGGACTGGCACCTTGGGACAAGGATGGTTCCTTCAAGTAAGGTTGGGCTTCCAAGCATCATTTTTATTAGGATTTATTAAGATTTGTTAGGATTTATTAGGATTTATTAGGATTTCTTGGGATTTCTTGGGATTCCAGGATCCTAGGAAAGCATGGAATTGCAATGCAAGTTTTCCAAACTGTAGAAAAGGGACAAATCTGCTCCTTGACTCCACGCAGAATGAAAAAAGAAGGAATGGGCTTAAATTACATCCCTTAAAACAGTGGGAATTTCGCCTTGGATGCTGCCGGGATCCCCCTGACTGGAAACATTTAAAAACAGGGAAGAGAAACCTTTGCAAGCCCAAATTGTGAGGAAAGTCAGAAGTTTTTTAAAGTCTTCCCTTATAACTTCTCTATAATTTGGTTTTTTACACCATGGATGCATCAGAGCCCCTGTGAAACCCTTCTCACCCCATCTCCAGGCCGGAGATGTTTTCCACTTATTTTTAGAACCTGACCTTCCAAGGCTGAAAAATAACATTTTCCTTCTTCTGACTTTTGTCCTTCACTTGGCAGAGGCCGGTTCAAAACAGAGAAATGGAAAATATTTCGACTTTCAGGCAGCAGGAGCTTTGCTTTTTGTTGTTTGTTTGTGAGCTCCTCTCATTTGTGATGTCAACTCCAGGCAGGAAAAAAAGGTGTAACGAACCTGGCAGTGCCCAGACTCCAAAAAACCACATAAACATTTTCTGCTCCATATTTTGATTTTATTATTTTTTTTAATCAGTAAAGCTTCAAAAACAATCCAGCCCCGAGCTGGGAGATGTTTCCCCATCAGCTCCTTCTGAATTTGGGTTTTTTCTACAGGAACAAGCAAAGTTTTCTGCTTTGCTCCTGTGCTGAGCTTGGGTTGGAGGTGATTTACAGGGAATTCACGGCTGAATTTAGAAAGCAATCGGATGAATCCAAGGAAAATAAAGGTAGGAATGAGCTCAGCCCGTGGAGCCACCAATTGCTCAATTCAAGCCAGGAGGAACCAGCTCTGCTGGACTTTGCTGCTCTCAGTGGCCAGAGTTGATCCCAAAAACCTGCTGCAGCCTAAAGAAAAATTCCCTTGGGTTTCCAAAAGGATGTGGAAATTTTGCTTTGATTTGGAGGAGAATTCGTTCCTTTTAATGTCAATTATTGGGGTTTCTTTCAGCCTGGAGCAAAAGACCCAGAGGAAATTACCTGGCTTCTCAATATTGTGGTTTTGGTGAGTTAATTTGGATGTTAAATAAGAGAAATAATAGAAAATGGGATTGTTTTTATATATAAAGTGATCACCAGTTTATAGGGTTATAAAATGGGATTTTGGAAGCGCTGAGCTCTGTCCAGAGGCAGCAGTTGACTCTTGATGGGCTTTAAATGAAAAACAAAAAAATCCCTCCCTTGCTGCTGGGGGTCACAAACCAGTCCCAGCACTCTCCAAACTGGTGGGATTTGGGCTCCTGAAAATTTAGAAACACAGAATTAGCTGGAAACTGGACTTTCAAAGGTTTGGTTTGGTGTGTTTTTTAATGTGGATTTATTTGATAAAAATAAAAATAATTTAAAAATACATAAATAAAATTTGATCTCTATAGATGGCAATTTTAAGGCCCTTCCAACCCAAACCATTCCATGATTCCATGATCCTAAGGCTCCTTTTCCTGCAGAATGAGGGTTTTGGGTTCTCTTTGCTCCTCACACGAAGCAGATTTTTGGTCAGTTGTTCCTGAGGTGACCTCACGAGTGACCCCCGTCCACTCTTCATTCCATGAGAATTACATATTTTCTTTCTTCACTTTTATGACTTTTCCACAGTTAAAAAAAGAACCATTTTTAATGAAAAGTTGGCAAAAACCCTTTTTTATTCGTGTCCTATCAGGCCTCTGGTGAAGTAATGTGCTTTTCCTCACTCTCTGCACTGCCATAACAGGGACTGCTGGCTTTCCTTGGAGTGGGAATGTGAAAATTCCGGATTTTTCTGGCTGCTCCTGCCTTGCCCAGCTGGATGAACCCCAATTTTCACAGCTCTGGGTGAAAGATTTGATCCCTGAGGGATGTGGGACAGGGAATTTCTCCCTCCCTCTGTCCCTCCCTCCCTCCCGCCTCGTTTGTTGCTGAAAAATCCAAATTAGAAATCAGATTTCCCAGGACATCAGGGGGAAAAAATGCTATCTCTTATCTTTAATAATAATAATAATGAGAACGACACGGGATTGATTTATCCTGAAATGCTAAAAACTGGGAAATTCCGTCGGTTTGATCCCACAAGGATCAAACCCTGCAGGTTGTGGGTCGAGTGCCAGCAGAGTCACCCAAATGTCACTGTGTACGAATCCCTTTATTTCCAGCGGGAATTTGCTGTAAAAAAAATGTAAACTCCGTAAATTCCAGCATTCCTGGGACACCAAACCGGGAATATTCCGTTTATTTTGGGGCCTGTGTGGGCCCAGCAGCGCCCTCAGGGCTGGGCCCGGTCACCACAGGGACCCGGAGCATGGGAGGTCTGAGGTAAAAGCAGGGGAAAAATCCCGTTTTTTCTGTAAATATCCCGAATTCCTGCTGCTCCCACATTTTTAAGACTGAGCTTCTGTTTCCTGGGGCTTCCCTGAGCCTCTCCCGGGGCTGTTTTTTGTGCCGGATTTCCAGGCCAAACTCTGGGAATGTGGGAGCAGGGATTTGTCTCCCGGCCTTTCCTAACACACAAAATTCCCACCTGGAATTTTTCTTGGAAGATTTTTGGGAGGTTTTCCAGCTTTTCCTCGGCTGCTCCTGGGTGGATTTCTCAATCCTGTCTGTGTTTCCTGATGAGAAATGCTGGATGGAGACAAAAACCTGCAAATTCCCTTTTCCCCCCTCACTTTTGCACTTCGTTTTTCCCTCAGGAATAAAAGTCCCTCTCCAAGGATGTGCCCAATCCCTCTGGATTTGGGATTTGGGAATAAAATCATGATCCAACGATTCTCCCTCAATTCTGAGTGGTGAAATTCGCCTTTGGGGAGTTTAAAGAGTGTTTCTCTGGAATTCTGGAGCACTCCAGATGTCTCAGAGCAGTTTTAGAAGGAAAATCCGCCCGTGAATCATCGTCTGCCCCACATCCCTGAGGAAGAAATAAACCCCCCTCCAGAAAAATAAAATAAAAAAAAAAAAGAATTCTGGAATTTTCTGCCCTATTTTAGCACCGAAAAAAAAGGGCAAAAAAAAAAAAAAAAAAATTCTGGAATTTTCTGCCCTATTTTAGCACCTAAAAAAAAGGGCAAAAAAAAAGAAAAAAAAAAAAAGAAATTTCAGCTCCTCCGCTGATGAGTTTCTCATATTGTTTACTTTTGCAACGTTCTCCGTGGAGGAGCAGCCAGGAATGACGTCCCAGCATCCGAGGGAGAACTCCAGGGGAAGGAATGCGCTTCATAAATAGCAAACCTCGAATGGGGAGCGGAGGCAAAGCTGCAGGTCCAGAGCTCCCTGCAGGAGCAGCTGCTGCGCCCACCCTGCCCCGAAATTCCGAGATGATTCCAGCTCTGGCTGTGTTTTTCCTCCTCTCCTGTCCCCTCTCCTTGTGTCAGCAGAGAAGGATAGGTAAGGGGTTTGAATTCTGGTTTAATTCTGATTTAATTCTCATTTAATGCTGATTTCACTCTGATTTAATTCCGATTTCATGCTGATTTAACTCCAATTTAATTCTGACTTAACTCTGAATTAATGCTGCTTTAACTCTGATTTAATGCTGATTTAATTCTGATTTCATGCTGATTTAACTTTGATTTAACTCTGATTTAATTCTGATTTAACTCTGATTTCATGCTGATTTAACTGATTTCATGCTGATTTCATTCTGATTTAATTCTGATTTAACTTTGATTTCATTCTTATTTAACTCTGATTTCATTCTGATTTAACTCTGATTTCACTCTGATTTAACTCTGATTTAATACTGATTTAACTCTGATTTCATTCTGATTTAATTCTGATTTTTTGAGGGTTTTTTTAGGCTGCTCTGAAAATGCTGGGGGGTGGAAGGGGATAAAGAAGGAGGATGTTTCATCTGGAGCCTGAAAATGTTGAGGGATTTGGGGGTTTTGTAGGAAAACTGTGTAAATGCTCCATGGGATTTTTTCCCTCAGTTTTCCTCCTTTTTTTAAGAAAAATATTTAATGTTGGGATTTGTAAAGAGCTGCCAGAGCCACTTTGCATTAATCTGCATTTTCCATCTGATTGAAGTGAAAAATCCCCATCCCACAGAATGTCCCAGCACAGAATCCTTGGATTTTCTGCACATGGAGCTCAGGGAAGCCCTGACCTCTAGGAATGGCCAAATTCCACTTCTCCAAACCCTGTTTTTGGGGAATTCTCAGCTCCAGGAGGATCTGTGGGAATCCAAATTATTCCTAATCCCAAATTTACTGGAGAGGTTACAAATATTCACCAAGTCTTTTTTTTTTTTTTTTTTTGGGAAGATCCATGAGGTTTCTGGGCTCGTTTTTGTCACGTGAAAATGAGGAATTTTTGTTAAATTAATTCTGGGAAATTCTCCCTGCTCAGGGATGCAGAGCCCAAATTCCAGCTGATTTTTCCCCTGGACACACTGAGGTTTTTGTGGGATTTATTCCTGGTTTTCTCTTTGCTGTAGGTGAGGTGAGATTTCTGTTATGGGATTGGGAAATCTGGGAAAAAAAGAGAGAAATTATAGGTATGATAGAGAAGTTATAGGAAAAAATGGAGAAATTATAGGGAAAAAAAGAAATTATGGGAAAAATAGAGAAATTATAGGAAAAAATCTGAGAAATTATAGGAAAAATGCAAAATTATAGTGGAAAAATACAGAAATAGAAAATATGGAGAAATTATGGGAAAACTTTGAGAAACTATAGGGAAAATATTATAGAAAAAATAGAGATATTATATTAAAAAAAGAAATTATGGGAAGAAGTAGCGAAATTATAGGAATAATTGAGAAATTACAGGAAAAATAGACAAATTATAGAGAAAATAGAGAAATTAAGTTGTACACCCTCACGGCCAATGAAGAATTGGACACTGGGATTTCGGGAGAATCCCTGAATTAAACTCCTTGTCCAATACCAAATTTCCCTAAAAATCCCCTTAATCCCAGAAAACCACGAGCTCCATCCCTCCCTCCCTCCCTCGGGCAGATCCCAGATTTTCACCCCATCCCAAAGGGACCCTGAGCACCCCAAATCCCAACGGGAGGGAATAACTAGGATCTCCCTCCCTNTCTTAAAGGATTAAGAAATAATTTCGACTTTCATGCCACAAGTTGTTTGGCACAATCATTTTATCATTTTTCTCCTCTTTAATTCTCCTCTCATATAATTCTAAAACCATTTATCTAATGCCTCAAAATTTTGTGAGCTGGAGTGAAAATGTGAATGAGGCATCAAGAAATATTTCAAGGTTTATTGAAAGGAAGGAAGATTTAATTTGGTGAGAATGGATCATCTCTGGAAAGGAAATGTAAAAACTGATCTTACCACAGCAACTGGATTTGTGGCTATACAATATTCTAATTATTTTGAGTATTGATTAATATCTTTTCCATTAAGTTTTAACTTCTCTAGATTGAATAAATCCAAATTCAAAATATACTGAGCTGTTAAAGATGTTTTGTTTGCTATCTTTAAGGCTGAAACACACAATCTATTCTAAAGCCTTGTTATATCAGTTGAAAGCCTTCCCACTGATACACATCCCAAACCAGGCAAAACCACAAATCTCACCCAAGAGATGGAATCTCAGCCAGGAGACATTTCAGTTCTCACCCAAATGTCACTCAAGAGGTGAAAGACATTTCGTATCTGCTTTCCAGAAGGACGAGTTCTCTTCAATTTTTATTACATTTGGTTGCTGATCACAAAATTATTTAATTTTTTTCCCCTCTGTGGTTGTCTGCTTTGTGGTTGTGAGGAGTTTGGATTCTCAGGACTCACCCAGCCTTTCAGAATGTCTTGTGCACATTCATAAATCAGACCGAAATATGCTGGAAATGCAAACAGCCAAATCCCACATAAACATTTATCACTGGTGCGTGAAAACATGAAAAGCAAGACCTGGGATTTTTTGCCTTTCATGTCCTCGTTAAAAAATACAAAGAATTAAAGCCTAAATGTAAGCTCAAATTGTTTATTTGGCCTTTTGTTTTGGTTTTTTGTTTGGCTTGTAGGGGATCAGTGTTACGCCGGTCTCACAGTGAAGGCTGGTGCCTGCAAACACAAGGGTGTCAAGAACCAGGAGCACGTGAAGGACACTTCCTTTGCTCTTTCTAAATGAGCTTTCTGGGGGCTGGTTATTTTTGTCACCTCCTCTGCCCTCAGACAAGACAACCAACCATCACTCAGCAGCTTTTTCCTTTGAATAACTGTCTGACTTTGGCATCAGGTTATTTCATTTCCTCCTGGTGTGTCTGCCACGACTCAGCCGTGTAGCATGTGCTCGTTCATTCAGCAGCATGCACTCAACTAATCAGCTCAGCACCAATAATAAATATTTTGTTTGCAGCACCATGAGAAAATCCCTTAGAGGTGTCAACCCAGTGACTGAATTACACCACTGCCCTGGTTCTGGCTGGGGTAGTTAATGTTCTTCCTAGCAGCTGGTACAGTGCCCTGCTTGGATTTAGGGTGAGAGTAATGTTGAGAACACACTGATGGTTCTGAGCAACTCTCACACTCAGTCAGGGATTTGTCAGCTCCTCATGCTGGCTGTGCCAGTGAGGAGGCTGTGGGGGGCTCAAGGCATTTTATTTTATTTTATTTTATTTTATTTTATTTTATTTTATTTTATTTTATTTTATTTCATTTCATTTCATTTCATTTCATTTCATTTCATTTCATTTCATATTTTATTTTTTAATCCACATTTTTCTCAGCAACGCCATCCCAAAGCCCTTCCTCAGGAGCCAAACTCGCATTCCCAAGTGGGAAAACGAGGTGGCAATTCCTTCATGTGGGCAAAGAATCCCAAAGGATGAACCCCCCCAGCTCCCACGGAATGAATCCCAAGGGATGAA
>VZTG01008010.1:230642-308541 GCA_013397845.1 Melanocharis versteri | reverse complement strand
GTAACCTTCTCCCTGAATTCACATGGGAGAGCATCCTGGGTAACAGCACGATGAAATGCCACTTACAATGGAGGCATTAGGTGCCAGGAGTAAAACACAAGCTGAGATCATTTTTAAGAGCAGTAAACCCCCTTCCAAGATTTTGTGACATCAGTTATCAGAAACAGAGATAAAATGCTTTTCCTATTTTCAGCAGCAACATTCCCATTGATTTTAACACTGCAGAATATGACCCTGTGCACTGAAACAAATCACCTGTATATTAATCCAGACAGGAAGAAGTGGCCTCCAGCAAAGCAATTTCTTCTCTTTTGGTTCTGAGGAGTAACAGTAAAAAGGTCTGTCCCTTCAATCTGTATCTCAGTCAAGTCACCCACAAAGAGATGTCACATTCTGGATCACTCTCTTTTGTTTCCCTTTCCTTGACGCCTTATCATGCTTCCCATTTTGTTTATACATTTCCTATTCATNTGCAGAGACTGTTGTCCTAAAACCCCTCCATGCTCCCCAGCTGTACACAGTTCCATGTGACAGGGATGGATCCTGAGGTCTGAGTGTACACCTGAAATATTTTGCTACTGTCTTCATGACATCAATGTTAAATCTTAAATTGCCTTGAGCAGGAGCAGGATAGCAACCTTGCATGGCATCACATGAGTTGATGAATGGAAAATGTACATTACCTTGAAACTGCCTCCAAAACTCATTTCAAAAAGAGAATTTGGAAAAATCTGACATTGTTTTCATCTTTACATATGGATTTGAAAAGACACCTGAAAATAATTTAGAAAGCTGCCTATGTTTTTTACATACATACACATTAGTTTCTGCTTTTCAATACCCAAATCCTGACTATTTCCACTGCTCTTACTGCTCTGCAGGCAAGCACTGTTTCTCTGCTGCTAGCCCATCACATCCCCATGATAAAGGCAGGACCAGTTCTTACATGTTGAGAGCTAGCACAGAGCAGATTTTAATGATCAGAAAAGTACATATTACACAGGCAATTGCAAATATTTCAGTGCTCAGGATTTTGAAGGAAGCTATTTCCATAGTACAGTTATGTGGAATGTTTTCTGAAATATTCACATGTATGTTCGAATCCATCCTTGAGATCTGGACATCCAGCAGATGGATTATGAAATCTGACTTGCAATGGTTTTATTATCAGTGCTTACTAGTGCCCAATCCATGTCCTCTGACATCTCTGATAGAACCCCATCATCAGTTCAGGGAATAGGAAGTGATACCCAGCAGACTAGAAAAGGATACCAGTGTTCAAACACTACAGTCAAATTTCCTAGGCCAGAGAAGAATGTGAGGAGAAATGAAGGAGGAGAAATGAAGGAGAAGAAATGAGCAAAATGTCCTCTTCACTGCAGCAGGTCTGCATGGGCAAGGGCACATCTCTCCCCTTCACTCACAGTCAGTTCGCAGACTGAAGCCACAGTTATCTCCTTTCTGCTCCTGGAGAGGGACGTGCAGCTTCACATGACCTCAGTCAATAAACATCAAGCATACCATGAAGTTCAGAAAGGTATCTGTAGGGGAAAAAAAAAGGAGAAAGCAGGAGAAAGCAGCATAAAAAATACTCTCAGGATACAACAGGTCAGGAGAGCAGTCAGAGGATGCACATCCAATCATTCATTGGCAGTTCCTACTCAGTGGTATTTATCCCCTGAGGGGTCTTTGGCAGCTTCTGCTGAAGTGACCCATTTGTTGCAGCCCATATCCAGGGAACATGACCTGGTGCCACCACACCAGCACCAGCTGACATTGTTTTGGATATATCATAGAGCAGAAGAGTGAACCAAGCAGGGAGAATTTTTATTCCTTAAAGGGGGAAGACATTAGGAAAAGCTACCTGTAATGACTCTGTCCTTAGCATAAATGGAGGGGTTTACAAGGCCTTTGCTCTCCATAAACATATTTAGAGGGAGAAAGTTACCAGTTTGGCACATTTTGCCAGCTGTGTGACCTCTTTATAGTCCACTGTGTTTTCACAAGTGCAGTGTGCAAAAGAAAAACATCTGCCCATCTGAACAAAGACAGTGAGACAGAGATGTCCTGTGACACCACAGGGCACTCCTCAGAAAAACCTATTAGGAGGTTCAGAGGCCGTAAGGAGGAGACCCCCTGCTCACAGCATGCCTGCTTTCCTCTCCTGTGATCATACCAGAGCACTGCAGACTGTGTCTATGGCTTTCCGTGCATGGAATAAACAATGCCAAGGAATCTTTTAGACAGCAGTCTCACCAAGTGCAGTCAAGAGCTTAATGAAGGCAGCTTTCACAAATCACGTGAAGAGCTCTGGATACAATCCAGAAGAGGATGTTGGGAAATAAAATTACTCCACTGACAATAAATTGGGTTCCTATGTCCAAATTTTAAAGTATTTAATTGTATTTTGTGGCTATTTCCCTCTGTAACAGCCAAGAAAAATGAAGGAACTCTGCATAGAAAATCATAATAGTTGCTTTACAAAGTGTATCTGAAACTCCCATTTCCCACATTTCCATCCTTATGATTGAGATTCACAGTCCCAAATCCTTCCATTAAATTACTGACCAAAATAATGCTATTGCAATTAGTACAAGCAGTGGAACAAAGTTTTGATTCTGTGCAAGTTTAGATGCAATTTTAAAAGTACATGTATTAGTATGTACCAGATGCTTTTTAGCGTACCTAGTCATCTCAAATATACCATATTGGTCAACTACCTATATTTAAAAAACAATACTACCCATGACACAAATGGTAGTATCCAGATTATGACAAGCACTAAAATTTGTGGTCCAGCTTTCCAGGTTCTTGCAGCTGGAGATCAATATGGCCAGACAGACAGAGCAAAACCTGCGCAGAACACAGCCATAGCATCAGGCCAGGTTGGATGGGCTTTGAGCAACCTTGTGTAGTGGAATATGTCCCTGGCCATGGCAGGGATGGTGGAACTAGATACTCTTTAAGGTCCCTTCCCACCCAAACTGTTCTAGGATTCTATGATTTTATCACTAACCTTTCCTTTTCTTAGATGACCTTTTACATCTGCCTATTCCTTTAGGATCTACTGTTTTTAAGGACCAATTTTATTCTACTTTAGGGAAAAACTATCCTTTTCCCTAATGGGAATAATCTGTAGCAACCACTAGTCACCTTTCTAAGAGATGCCCATTCAAAGTATGTTCCAGAGATTCACATTAATCACATGAAAAAATATGTTCTCTAGTAAGCTCTGGCATACTGCAAATGCACTGAATGCTTGCTATTTTTATGATTATGCTAATCTTGTGACATTTGATGTGCTTGTTTTTGAAAAAACATCATGCAATTAAGTTCTCTGAAAAAAAACCACAAACAGATCAATCACTGAGAAGGCAGAAAGAATGAAAACTGCTTCTTCTAGCTTTAGAAACAAATGCCGGCTAGTCAATGGCAAACATTTGAACAAGATATTTCAGATTTGTCAGTTTTACTCTCAAAGTAAAGAACCCTGATAGGGTCACTTTCAATTTTTAGCACAAGCAGTGTGCTTCCCTCTACCTTTGAAGTATAATAGCATTTGTCATAAAATTACTCTTTCCATCACTGAAAGAATTACAACTCTTAGAAAATTATTACTTTCCCTTAAACAATTTCAAAATGTGCATAACCCAATTAGGTCACGGAACCTTGCTTTTAACTTCATCCCATTTTAAAACATGTTGTCTGCTTCAGTTATATCCCAAATTAAAGTAGGAGAGAGATGAGATTTATAAATGCCAATATAAATAATTTAATCATTCATCTCCCCCACCTACAAACCTGAAGATTAACAGGAAGAACCAGAGAATTAAAAGATGCTGTACTGGAACAGCACAGTGTTTGATGGCAGGAAGGCTACATGGATCTGAGCTGTGGAGTCAAGAGGAAACAGAGAAGAGCAGCAGACACTGGAGGAGAACCACAGGGGAATCCTACTGCTTATTTTTGGCACAAAGCCACAGAAGAACTTAGAAATGGCTGCAGGTTAATTACAGCAACCTGAAGTAACTTAGTAGCAACTTTGGAAGCAAATTAAAAGCACATTCATTACCTCAGGGGCTATATACACTTAATCTCTTGTTAAAGACAACTACTAGTCAGACTGGGTTTAAAAATAAATCAAACTTGATGGAAATTTACTATTGATGAAATCAAAAATCAGCTTAATTCTGAGAAATTCAATTCCTTACATAACACACAATCAAGGCAACAATAGCAAGCTTAGGAAATTCCAAAAGGGGTTTGATAAAAAAAATTGAACTCATGGTCAATTATTGGCAAATCATGAGCTAAACTCTGAAAAGGAAGTTATAGAAAGGACTAAGCTAGAAAACTGTAGGAGCAATTTCAGCTCTTTTCCCTGAGACAGTGCAAGATAACAAATTTAAGTTAAAGAATTGGTCTCAAATTGAAGGGAAAAAATACAAAGGATATTCAAAATCAAAAGGAATGAACCAGCAAAACACAAAGCCTAAGAAAATAATCTCTTCAGCACACTCAGAGACTCCTACACCTTTTCTGTTCCTAATAAAATGTGTACACCTGAACTTTATCAATGTTCTCAGTATCTGGCTTTTTTCAGATACATTCACTCTGAGATTAATAATGTAGAGCCACTTGACCTACAGAAAGATCTTCATATATGATTGGCATGGCAACAGATGTAGCATTTCTCAAACAGAAGTGACAATTAGTGGGTCCCCCTTTTCCCACCCCTCCAGTATGGCATGAACTTTTCCTGAGTTACTTTCCTACAGCATAAAAGTAAACCCAAAGCTTCCCAGACCAAACATCCTTCTCTTGGGCTGTTTCGTCTTGGAGACACCTCAATGTCCCATATATTTATTTCCTTGATGATAGTCTCTAACAGATGCTTCCTGCTTTTTCTGGCTGCAATGTCTTTGAGAAAGTTGACCCACTGGCCAGTGGTGATCAGAAGTGAAAAAAATCTGGAGGGACAGAGTGTTTCTTCCTACTGAACTAAGTGCTTTAGGTAGGTCTATGCCAACACGTGAGCCCAACTAAAAACACTGCCCACCTGTAGGTACACACTTAGCAGAAACACACCCCAAAATCTTAAGCTTTTAAGGATGACAATTAGCTTTTCAGTACAGACCAGTGTCTCAGCTACATGACCTGTGAAGACCAAGACTGAACCACACCAAACATACTACAGCCTATTTTATCCAGCTTGGACCAAACTGTGAATATTTGGGGTAGATTTCATCTTATTTTGATCCCCTAGAGTGTAGATGTTTATATCTGAGCTAGTTAATTTAGGTTGTTTGGAGAATTTTTTTAAGTTAAAGAAGAAAAACAAGCATTTAAAGATGATTCTTCTGACCTATTTTTGCTGATTTACACTACAATGAGATCGATCACACCTTAAATTTTGTTAAGTCAAATGACTCAATCTCTGTCTGACTTGAAAAATAGAACATAATTATTGGCTTAGAAATTTTGAACAAAATGCAATCTTCTGATGACAATGGAGACAAGACACTGCAGGCTACTAGACTCAGTACACCCAAATTCTTCTTCTCCTAGTACTCCACATATACCCTACAATGAAGCTACTTTGTTTCCCATAAGTAAAGAAGACTTTTGGCTTTTTCCATCTTAGCTTTGTTATCTGATTTTTGTAATGCAGAGAAGTAAAATGATATTTTGTTTAAATATTTTCTTCAACCTTTCTGAATCCAAATCAGAAATGGAAGTGTGCCTCAGGCATTCACTCTCGAATATCTGGATGCTATAGGTTCTGCTAGATATAGAAAAATGCCAAATCTGAGCCTTGGTTTGAATCCATTTTCCTAGCCAAACCCTACTAATAGAAATAAACAGGATCTAACATAGTAGAATATCAGACTTTAAATGCACCATAAACTGATGTGGTTTTTTATAAACTCAAACCTGACTAACCAGGGTTTTTTAAAACCCATGTTCATTATAATTAAATGTAATTATGATATCCACAGCTTTAAATTAAGGTTCAATCAGAATTAAAACAGCTTCTGTTAAATTAAATTATTTTAAAATATAAGTTGAACTAAATAAGGAAAGCATGTAAAAATAAAAAAAAATAAAATCCCAAGCTCACAGATACATATATTTTCTTTATCAAATAGTATTGTGAAAATTCATTAACGAAGTAGCCATAACTGTAACAGTAAAGTCAAAGAGGTAAAAGTCAAAGTAAGATGAATACTTTCCAAACTCTCCAAGATTTTGGTTACTTTTGCATTGCCAGTTCCCTCATTTCAAAGTGCTCAATTCACAACCATGAAAACTAACAATAGCTGGGGTATTCAGCATCTCTGAATATCAGATCCAGAGCACCATACCTTCTTCCAGATTTAGAAACTCCTTTTGCCAATATTTGCCATAGTTTCCTGTTATACTATGCAACTCCTTAAACTACTCACAAGTCATTCCTCAGACCAAAGAGATCAAACCGCAGTTCCACCAAACGTTGAGGGAGTCCTGACATTAATTGCAATGAGGTAAAAATTACCCTCTGCAGAAAGAAGTGGAGGTGGTGTATATGAAGTTATTTGTTGGATTTCTTATCAGGAGTCTGCCTTACCTTTGAGTCATTCTATAATAAATACCATACCATTGCTCAATTGTATGGAAATGGTGATTAGTGGTTCTGCAAATGTTTTGTTTGGGATTTGCATTTTCTCATCAAAGGAGAAAATATGCCTTCATATGCTGTCAGCCTCTTTCAGATGAGACAGCTCAGCACAGAGATGCCTCAAATATATCAGGAAGAGAAGAAAACATATTAAACCACAAAAAAATGTACAAGCTAAACACAGAGACTCTGAGCTCAACCACAAGGGCTTGGAAATTAAGGGAGTTGTGGCAAAATATTTTGGGTTTACTGAATACCATGCCCCGAAATTTAAGCTACTTGCTTTAAAAAGAAATTTCAGAGACTAAGGCAGAATGAAAAGCAGCAGGGAACTTTAGCTTCTGCTGCCAATTTCTGGCTTCAAAATCTTTTTATTTTATTTTACAAGTGAAACTTTAGGGGTTCTATATAGTTTAAACAGCTGTCAAATACAGGTGCTATAGACCTTCAGCCATGAGGAAGAGGTTAGTAATGGGGAAGAGAGAATGGTGTGGAGCCACCATCCAATTCAGAGCTCCTAAGATATCCCTGGGTTTTAATAAATCTATCCCACCATACCGGTGTGGTCAAGGGGCTCCAAACTCTTTTGCATTGTGATCATAACGTTGAACAGATTTTTCTATACTCAAAACCAAAAGATAGTTCTTTGGGTTGAATTGATTTTGTTAACAGGGATTTCACACGCATTTACTGCTGGCTATCACCACAATGCTATGATAAGAAATATCTGTTTATAATGCTTTTTACCCTTCTTGGAACACAGTAAAATGCTACTTTTCCTTCACTGTATCTAAAACTGTAAACCTGCAATAACTTGTCATATCCTTTGTATACACATTTATCCAAACTACTTCAAAAATGTATTGTGTAGCCAGTATAATCATAACAAGTTTGAAATTAATGGACCTTAACTGCCTTTAATTCTAAATGGATACCACTGCAAGTGTGAAATAGCCCTACAACTGAAGAAGCAGGTGTCCATTAAGAATAGAAAGAGAGCTGAGCCACAGACTCTGGATATGGGACACTCCTGGTGTGAAAAAATTCATACAGAGCTCACTGCTTACTTAGGCATGCAGTATAGTAACATAAACAGTATCCTTTGGACAAAGGTTGGTTTGTCTTTGGAGAAGTCAAGGCGTCAGTTTTGCGATTTATGATATATAAAAAGTTTTGATGAATCTAACTATTAAACTAGATTATTGATTGTTTTTTCCTATAAAAGGATTTTCTTGACTGCTGTCTCTAGATGTTGGCATCCTGTACACAAAATATAACGTGAGCAATCACAGTATTTCTCACAATGTTCTTTAAAGATGGAGAACGAGTTAACAGAATGCTGAATTTTCTAGTACCAGATCTAAGTCTGAGAATACCAGAAAGAGCATCATCTGGAACTAACTGAGATGTTAATCTACAGTTTTAAGATACCTGCCCATTAAGTGTGAGGTGAATTCATTTCACTACACAAATCTGAAGTAATAAGATCCTTAGCTGGACACAGACACACATTGCATATTCTTCTACTTAAGGTTTCCTTTTCCACTCAAGACTTGGGCAACTATTTTATTTCACATGATAAATAAGTGGCTGCTCAAACAACATACTCTACCGATACAGCCTTCCTTTGATCTGTCACTGGATTCACTGCACATGAAAGTCTGGAAAACAAATACAGCACTCATTCAGAACCACAGAATGGTTGAGGTTGGAAGGAGCCTCTTGAGGTCATCCAGTCTAACCCCATTGCTCAAGCAGGGTCACCTACAGACAGTTGCCCAGGCCCACAACTAGACAGTTTTTTAATATCTTCGGGGAGGGAGACTCCACAAGTTCTCCGAGCACCCTGTGCCAGTGCTCAGCCACCCACAAAGTGAAAAAGTGCTTCCTCATGTTCAGAAGGAAATACCTGCTTCAGATGGAGCCCATTGCTTCTTGTCTTGGTGTTGGGCACCACTGAAAAGAGGCTGACACCATCCTCTTTGCACCTTTCCTTCGTATATTTACTTATGTGGATAAGAGCCTCTCTGAACCCTCAATTCCCTAGGCTAAACCATTCCAGCTCCATCAGCCTTTCCTCAAAGGAGAGATGCTCAAGTCCCTTAATCATCTTTATGGCCCTTCAGTGGAGTCTCTCTAGTGTGTTCATGTCTCTCTTGTGCTTGGGAGGCCAGAACCGGACACAGCATTCTAGAGTGGCCTCATCAGTGCTTCAGAGATGGGAAGGATCTCCTCCCTTGGCCAGCTGGAAACATCTCTCCCAGTATGGCCCAGGATACATTTAGCCTTTGCTGCAAGGGCACATTTGTGGCTCACGATAACTTGGCATCCACCAGGACATCAGGTTGCTTTCTGCAAAGCTTCTTTCCAGCCAGCTAGCCCGCCACCTGTGCATGGGGTTGTTCCTCTGCAGGTGCAGGGCCTGTCACTTCTCCTTGTCCAACTCTGTAACGTTCCTGTCAGCCCATTTCTCCAGCCTATCCAGATCCCTGTGGATGGCGGCACCACCACCCTTTGATGTGTCAGAAGATAATCTTGTGCCTGCAGAGTAGAACTTGGGACTGATTCCTCATCATTTTTTCCAGCATCTACAACTACAAAGCCTCTTTAGGTGAGTTACCAGACATTTCCTTCTTGTGGGAAGTCAGGGATTCCCAGGGTCACCTGTACACCTGCCCAGTTCTGTGCTCACTCCAACAGCACGAGGGACAGCTGTATCTTACAGATAACCTTTTAATCAGGCAAATTACATTCCTCATTAGAATGCCATTGTTAAGGCACTGAAGGAAAAAAGGACTGTGCCTCACACTGACATGTTGACAGCGATTTCTCTTCTATCAAAACTAGCATCATAAAGACAGATCCTTTCTTATAAGTACCAGCAGTTTTTTAAGAGCAAAAAAAAAAAAAAAGAAGTCTTTGAACAGGAGGAAAAAAAGGTAGATTTATAAGAAAAACAAGGAATTTTTTCCTTTGGAAAAAGACTAGTGTCACAAGGTTCAAATATTTTAAAATATAAAATGTATTGCCTGATTGAAATTCACTACAAAAAATGTTATTCCAGGGAACTGATTAAACTGCTTGCCAAATGGTAACATACATATAAAAAAGGGAACTCTTTGATTTTTGCTCACAAACAAACAAAAAGAAAGTTGTTTAATACTACTCTGAGGCTTACTCCACCTCTTCTTTATAGCTTTTCATTAAATTCCATTAACTTATGATCAAATCTTGAGTTATATTTAAATTTATTGAATTCAGGAATTATTCCAACAGCACCAGACTAATGCGAGAATCAGTCCATAAGAGCTGCTTGTATAAATATTGTCACGCCTCTACATAGCAACTTTTTCTTCAGTTTTTAACATTATTACTTTTAAGTGATAGGGCTTTTGCAGGCTGAATGTTCCCTACTCATCACTCCCACTTTGCAAAACATGTGTTTAATGAGGCTGTGATCAAAAGCAATTTTACTAGTTTGCCCGAGTACCATAAGCAATGAGTTTTTGGGCTACAGTGGAGTGAATGACTACAATATATCAGTCTGCAAACGGGATTCCAAAAATGGAAAGGCAGCCAAATACTCAAAGGACCGCCAAACCCCATAGAAGCTTTTATGATCTCTAGAGGAGACACTGTATTAAGGCAAATTGAATTAATCCCAAATTTATTTAACAAGGCTGGACTGATATGATTCTTTTACAGTTTACTTCACAGCTGTTAATCATTAAACACATTTTAGATAGTCATCAGATATTCATTTTACATGCAATAACATTTTTATTGAAGTTAACATAATAGTACATCTTAAGAACTCTTTTGAAAATGTTCCCTTAGGAAAAAAATTATCTGCAAAGTAAAGCCACCAATTGTGTGCCTCTTGCGTTAGCCAGTTTTGTAAATAAGTGAACACATATCATTATGACACTATTCTAATGCCATACATATCCCCTGCTTTAATGTGCATAGTAAATGCTTTGCCCTGGTTTATTTTATGAATATCACTGATTTACTCAACCTGGACAGGACAAGAGGAACGACAGAGAGTGTAAGCTACTGTTTTACAGCTATCTTGTTCTTTCCTGTTCTGAGAAAGAATTTTGCCAGACTAGACTTTTTTCGGCTCCCATAAGATCCTCCTCTGCCTTCAAGGAAACTCCTCCCAGAAAAGTTACTTTGGCCCTAATCCTGAACGCTGATCTGTGTCGATGGACATGCACGATATCCCACTGAACTCAGTGGAGCTCGACATGAACATGAAGGGTTTTGTTGATTTAGTATGAAGAGAAAAGTATAAGTCATAGGTTTCCAAGGTAAGGCCTGTACTTACATCTACGGGGATTAACTGGCTCATGTTTAGCTGCAGGTCACACCAGCCTATTTTCCTAATGAAATGTAGCAGGAATTCAATGCGAACAATAAAAATGTTTCAAATTCTTAAAGCTACTTTTCTGTCCTGAAGTTATGTTCATTTCAGTGACTTTCTGACAATTTTTTTTATAAAAATATTTCAAAATGACCTTGTGGAAATAGATTTTTTTGTAAGCCTTTTTTCTCTAAATCACCTAATTCTGCTACACAAAAATAAACAGCCCCACTTAGTAGTTTGCCTAAAAATCTGTGGTTTTCTGGTAATAAACCTCATTGAACAGAGCTGCAGTGAAGACGAATTGCATGTAACTGTCCTGAGATGATTATTCACAAAATTCTACCCAAGTTTGAAAGCCTCCTTTAGCAGAATCTAATAAACCTATAGCCACAAAAAAGCCCTCGAGTTTTTTCAAAGAATTTAACAAACTGCTTGTAATATTTTCTGGCTTATTGAAGGAAATGGAGTCAAGAGGAAAATTCCAATAAAACTGCATGTAAGCCAAAGGTTTGTTTATGTTTGTATGGATTAGCATTCACACGTTTCCTGTTACTAGACTTCCTATTAGTGATGTTTAAGTCTAACCACATATCCTGGGCTAAGGAATAGCTCCTGAAATCAATTTCCTGATTAAGCTAAGAAAGGTCAAAGGTTAATTTTGCAACCACATGATTAAGCTACCAACAGCTACTGCATAGCCTTGTTTTAACATATAAAGTTACTGCAAATATTAGCTAAAGGAGAGGGCACACTGTGGTGAGTACACAAAACTGTTGGGGAAAAATAATCCCAGAGTCCTATCTACTCCAAGTGAAATTTCCTCTCTCCACATGCACACATAGAATGCACATCAGTGGAGACATCTCTCAGGTATGGTGAGGCCAACCTGAGAACCTCGAATGTGCTCATCATTTTAAACACGGCTGTGTGACCACTGCCAGAGCCCAGCTGCCCGCCAAGAAACTTCCTGCGGTACATCGCATCACAGACTTCCTTCACACACTTGCTACAGACCTTGAAGAAGAAACAAGGTTTATGGTGATGTAAGAATCCACAGACTTATATTTATCATATTCTCAAACAAAAAGCACAATGATTTATGCTTCCTTAGGGAAAAAAAAAATCAACAGATGGATAATGAATTTGCAAACAACACTGCAGCAGATACTGCTGTTGTACCAAATCAGCAGAAATTAATGCATCAGTATTTTTTTTCCAGTAAAATACTAAAGTGAATAATCCTCTGCCCAAATACTCAGATGAAACAAGAAATATCTGAAAAAGTTTGAGAAGTTTCTGCCTGGAGGGATTTTTGTTTCCAGCAGTAAAATTGATTCTTTTTCAATAGTAGCATGAGTAATGACAGCCTATTGACACATATCGATAGCAATGAGGAATTCTAGAGTTAAAGCTGATTATCCAGATTCATTCTCATAGCAGAGCTTTGCCCTTTCCTGCTGAGCTCTCATCTACAAATTATTTCATTCTTATTCAGTTTTAGCAACCTGCTAGCATAGAAGATGATAGTCAAATGAATGAAATCCCATGCACTGACATTATAATTTTCTTCTAGACCTGTGAGATAGGTGATAGGAAAATTTGACATTGGATTTAGGAAAGACAGTGTTGGTATTTAGTTATCTCATTACAACTACTGGAGATTTAATAGGGGGCTCACAAGTAATTAAACAAGTTGGGCTGCAAAACATAATTTTAAAAATAAAACTTGATTTGACCCAAGGTCTACCATTGCTAATCCAACCACCACTCTTTCGGGCATTCCTCTCTGTCTAACATTATCATTTATGTTTGTATCATGTGGCAGCATTTTACACTTGTTTTGCACAGGGAAGGCCTCTAGATAAGATGCAAGATAGTGGAGAAAATCACTCATCAGCCTTTACTCAGGATTTCCTGACTGCATGTGAAGCATAACAAAATCTGCTTCTTTTTTCTTTCTAAAAAACTAATGCATTTCAATATAAATATATAAATAGAGGACATCTGTTTCTTACACTCAAATCTAGTTAAATTCCAGTCACTGAGGAACTGGCTCAATTTTCACATTTCAGCTGTTTGCAAGTAAGACATAATTTTTGTGAATCCTTCATAGTAATTTAGCCTTCAATGCTTATAAACAAAACAAAAATAAGTGGATGCGCTTGAGCCGTTCTTCATTCATTTGTGGACTTAGCATTTGGAATTCACTCTTCCAGCCACGTGACTGGTTCTACTAGTCAGACAATGTAACTGTTGTTCTCTAACTAGGTTTCTTAAACTTTGCAAAAGCATTGCACTTTAAAAATATGTTCCACCATCCAATAAAAACAAAGAAGATAATCTGAGAAATAACAACTTTGAACAGAAAGAAAAATCTAATGACTTTTTTATATTTAAAGAAATAGTCTTCTTTTTTTTTTTTCTTTTTTTTTCCCTGAGGGATATTTCTGCCAAGCTAAAGGTATCCTTTTCAGATTTTAAAATTCTCTCTTTCTTTCCTAACATGCAGTGAGCAGGGGAAAAGGATTTCTCTTGTCACATTCAAACCAACTCATCACTACAAAAGCAGCTTTCCTGTCTGCCCAGGAGCTGCCACGTTGCTGACCTCTGCCTCCTTTTTCTCCACATGTCTCCTGCTTTACTTTGGGCTTTTACTGGTCAGCAGCTTTGACACTTTACCGGCTGATTTTGGTTATCTGAAAACATGAAATTCTAGGACTGTTTACATTTTAAATTGTAAACTCTTTTGTAGAACATGTGATGACTTTTCAGCAGCTCAAGCTCCTCTGATGTAAATCCTCCTGTCCCAGTAATTGACTACACTGGAAGTACAAATTCCCTGTATTCTCCACTTGGAGCACAGCAAGGTCTATGGCCAAGGAATCATACTTTCTACAGGGCCTTTTCCCTCTTCTTTTTTCTTATTATTGGGAGTGTCTATGGCACCTGGAAAAATCACTGCATTTTTGCAGTCTTTTGTTTCCTTACTGCTTATAATACCTGCGTACACACACCCAGCAGGTACAGAATTACTGGGTAAATCACAGTGATAAAAACACAGTTTTTGGCAGCCAAACTCATTGATGTTCTGTGCCATGTGTCTAATGGGTGTGTAACTGTATTCTAATAGTTTTGAACCTGCAACCCAATAAATGGACATAACTATTTTGATCGTAACATTTCTAGGGGGCTTTTTTCTGCCTTTTTGGTGAGGGAGAATTAAAAAGTAACACAAGTTCCGTCATGTAGAAATATTTCACACCTCTCAGCTCTATTTCTTTGAAATCCCAGAGAAATGGGCTCTGCTTATGAACGGTGGGACTCTCCACCACGTGAGCAGTGAGGTAGACTATCTGTTTCTCTCCCACAAGAAGAAATACTGCACACTTTCAGCATTGATGGAAAAACTGTCAGTGCCCTTGCTTTAAATGACAGTAGAGCAACTAAAGTATATAATCAGATCCTGGGAGACTTGGGTAATATGTTCTCCTGAGATAAAAGGTGTTCATCTCCTATTTTCAAAGAAACTGCCCTAACCACTAAATTAAAGCTTGATCAAAGTGCCCTAGTATGGCTCTGCACTGCATCACAGCTCAATACATGAACATCCACTGAATTCATCTAGAACCCAAGTCTGACTTTAGTTCCCTACTGGAAATGCAGGGAGAAATCTGGCCTGTGGTTAGATATCATTATTCAAGATTTCCTAGAATATACAGCAACTATATTCCTCATTAATTGCTGTCTACTTCTGTCAAGATAATACCACAGTAACTTCAATGAAGTTACAGCACTTACAGTAGTACAGCTGATAGCAAAACTTGGCTCAATATCCTCAAACATAAATGGATATTTTATCTGTTTGGTGCATGCTGTCTCTTTTATTGAAACTGAAACAGTGAGACAAAAGTCATCCTGAAGAGACCAAAAGAAACTTAAATATGTACTTTTTTCCTAAGCATATGAATATTTTATGATTTATGGTTTCCATAGTGCTTATTTACTTTGTTTGTTCAACATTCCAAGTTGTCAGAATAGGCATTAAATGGAGCAACAACAGAAAAATGGAAAATAAGTCAGTAATACATGGAGTTCTTACATTTTTCCTTGGGACACAGACATGAGGATGTACACACTATCAATGCTTTGCAAATAACATACTAATTGTTCACTTATCCCAAACTTAAACCAGGACTTTCACACTCCCAGAAAGTATTCAATACACAACTTAAAAATTATTCCAGTCACATTAAAATGTAGAAAAGCCTTAATAAAAATAATCATAGAAAGAGAAGACAACCAGTTATATTTTGGAAGAAAACAGTGTGTATTCTATACAAACATTTTATCAGATTAGCAAGTTTCTTCCTATTATCTACAGTGAGATATTTTTAAGTCACTTATTTGTGTAAACAGTTTCAGAAAAGGTTAAATGTTATGAGGGATTTCTTTAAAATCTGTATTATTATTATTTTCTCCATTTGTCATTCTTTATTCATCAGAATTAAAACCCTATTTGCACTTAGCATTTTGGTATTAGTTTTAAATGTATCACAATTTGCTTCTTCCTTTTAGGTAATGGCAAGGTAGGAAATAGTAAAGACAGACTTTCTTGGGAAATGCACAATATTTTTGACTGTGTGTTTTCCAAATTCTGTTGTCTTCCAGTGAAAAACAAACAGAAATATTTAAATTACTTAATTGCCTCCCTAGGTTCTACCTAAACTCTTCCTTAAGTCCCACTCTTTCCTTTCAGTGAACCTCAACAAGGCAAGCTGAAAGCTTTCTTTGTTATCCCAGACTACGGCACCTGAATGGGGCCAAACAAAACTCATTCAGAGCTCTTAGCAAAAGGGTTTCTTTCTCTGACTCCTCTTCGATATCAAATAGAGTAAAAAATGAGTCCTTTTCTCTCAGTTTTAACAAACAGCAGAGAAAACAAAAATATCATCTCCCTCACGTACAGTCGTCTTCCTCCCTTTTTTATTTCTTTTGAGCCTCTTTGATTCCTCATGGTTATTATTCACCTACATGAAGATGCTACCCTCGATGGTATGAAGTGGTTTTGCATGGAATCCTTGTAATGCAGCAACTCATAACCATAATGTAGGCTAAAATGTGTTACCCAAATTGCTGTGGTTTTAAAATTTACAAAAAAAATGTATTTCCTAGAGCAATCTAACTTCTCCTTTTACTACAACAACAAAGTAAACCCATTAGGAAGACTACGAGTTTGAGCAATTAATTATACACTTAATAATATTTTATAGTTTTCTAAATACTTTAAAGTCCTTTCCAAACATTATGATTCAGTTCCTGCTACCACTCCTCACACAGACTAGGAAAATTAATGGAATTACTCCAAAAGCAAATTACATTTAAGTTCTGGGAAAATTTGAGGTTTGATTCAGGTTTTTTCTAAGAATTCAATGAACTCTGACTGTATGCATTTTGCAGAATGGGACGTGGAAACCCACACATTAGGCAATTTCATGTAACAAAATGGTGGGAAGACAAGATTTCTCTCTTTAAAAATAAAGTTTTTACTCTTAAGTATCTCACTGGTGAAGTGTTCCATAGGCACAAAAGGTGGTCAGCTGCAAAATCATTATCAAAAGCCTCAGAACTGTATCCTACCTCACATTTTATTTCTTTTTTTTTCTTCTTGTTATGTTACTGGACTGTAAGAACATAAAGAATGAATAACTAACTATTGCTTAGAGTTTCATGTTTATTACATAACTAAAGCCATAATCACATCAAAAAGTTACAGAAATTAGAAGAGTATAATCATAATATCCAAAAATCTTAAATATTTCAAGCATACCACTGATATGACAAAGACTTTAGCAGCTACTCAAATCACATGGTTTGCAAAGGCATCCCTTCTGAAACAAAATAATTAAAATTTAGGTTTAAAGTTTAAAAAAAAGAAGACAATGACGCGTACTAGTTCTGAGTTAGAATTTTAAAACTATTAGGCAAATATTCGTGATTTAAAGATGTTGAGTCTGAGAGTGTGAGCTACTAAGTGAATGTTTAATAAAGTCAGGTACAAATTAAAAAGCTCAGTACATATTTCTCAATTCTGCACAGAAATCCTCAGTTTGGTGGTTGGAACCACATCAAATCAAATTTTTACTAGGTTTCAAAAAAACCTGCATATATTCATGGTTTCCAGAGGCTAGTCAAGAGCTTGAAATATTGGTCTTGACTTTGCAGTCAAGACCAATTCTTTCCACAGGAAAGTAATTCTCAGAGGAAATTATTTGTCACGCTACTTCCAATCTAAAGATCTAAACACAGTCTTTCCTCTAGCCTTTGGCACAACCCATAATAATTGGACCATGGGAGAGAGCGACAAAAAAGTGGATCCACAAGACGCATGCCAAACACCACTACCAGCTCAATCATTTGCTTCCTCACCTTTCCTCCCCATCAGGAATAATCAGTAGCTGAAGTATTAAATGACATGTCGTAGTCATTCACTGATGGAGGAGGAAGACAGAATGACATATTCTGCTGATCATTTATAGCTATTGGTTGTTATAGGATACTAACTCGCAGTACACAACCTTGTTTGAATTTCAGATGAGCAGATGGCCAGATGGATTAGCCTGTAAAATTAATATTCTAAACCCATTCACAGCGGGACTTTGTATGGGAACTAACTGCTCCAAAATCCATGAAGTCAGTTTAGTGGATTTTACTTTTCAGGCCTCGTTTGTTATTTCCTCCACAAATACTGAAACCTGCAACAGCAAAAGGCAATTCTGGAACACTTTGGTATTTTGGTGCCATGGCTTCCTTGAATATTTCTTTCACCATTCCAGGAGCACCCATTTCCAGTAAGCACTTGGTGAAAAAAACAAAATTCATTTATTTAGCTTACATTAAAATATTTGCATAACCCTACGGTGAGGTGCACAGTACATGGGATTTAGAGATATTTAGATACCTACTTTTGGCAACAGGCTTTAGCAACACTATTGAAGTTATTCCCAAAACCACCTCTCTGTGCTTTTGAGGCCTCTCCCTGTGTAGGACTGTATGTGTGCAGATACCTGGCAGATGTCACCTGCAGTTCCCAGAATGACCGGAACACAGACCTGCTGAAACAGCGAGGAGGGACCCACTTGCTGGTGGCCATAGTGACAGAGGGTGCAGCCAGCAACCAGCCTTGGAGAAGGAGACATTAAAAACTGAATTTTTCATGTCCTCTGGATCTTTCTGAAAAGCTTAACTCAATTGCAATTAGTCTGTCTTGGCCTCTGACCCACTGCAGATGAACATAATACAAGTCTTGAGGGAAACTTCTGTATTTTAGAGCCACCAACTTGATTACTATTGATTACCTACTTGCCTCAATGGTAATTTCCCTTTGTCAGTAACATTTCTGCCTGACTGCTCCTTCTGGGAATTGCGTTTTCTGTTATATTCCCCTTTTTTCCCCAGACTGATTCCAAGAAATATATTTTGGTTATTGTTTTGGGTCAAGCAAGGGAGGCAATAGAAGGGAAAGGCTCTGTTCTAATCATGGCAGGAACTTATTAAAGAAATCCCTCATTGTTCCAGGGTACCCAAAAAGGTAACTCGACTTCTGAAAATTAAGCTGTCTCACAAGGTAAGTTTTCCTTTCACCCTTTGATGGAGAAGAAACATAACAATTTAAAATAAATGATATATGAGACATTAGAATACTTCCATATAGTTACAATCTCACTACTTAATGTGAAGACTGGAAGGATTCCTGCAGTTAAATTACTGTGTGGTCAAAAACTAAGTTTAGAGCTGACTCTCAAATATGATAACCCAGTAGAGTGGCTCAGTAACAATGACATCGGGCCTCCAAGTGGCAGATGAGGCTTTTGTTTTATTTGTTTGACAGTAAATATCTGGGCTGTTGCTTAGCAGCCACAGACAGAGACAGAGGCGTTTCCAGACAAAATAAACTACACTACAGCAGGTAAACCTTTCACAGCAATTACCAAATGGAAATGAGATCTGAACTGATCACTGCAAAGCAACCCAACACCTTTGTTTCCTGCAGATGTTTTCAGCACACAAACGGCAATTTGGGATTTCTCAATGCCAGTGTGAGAAGGCTTCATATATCAAAAAAAAAAAAAAAAAACAACATTGATTTTGAAAAATTATATGCTGAAAGTCCTAGAAACAGAGACCAAAGTTTTCAAACTGCTGTCAGCTGTTAAATCCATATTTAAGGAACATATTAAATAACTAGATTTTCTCTCAGAGACAATGAACACTTACCACTGTTGGTTCCAGGGAATTTTCATGTGTCCTAGGAGCATTGCACTCATCCAGAACTGCAGTACAAATAACAGAGCACCAGACTGAAAAGCTTTTGTGGATGTTTTAATTTGATATTAATTCTGATGAGCCTTATTTCTACCTTTGCTGTCACAAAAGCATCCCCACATCCCCAGTTCTCCACCCAAAACTTGTGCCTGTCACCTACCCCTTCGTGCTTCATTTCCACACAAAGTCTTCAGCTTTCACAGCACTCACCTCCTATACCAAAAAAAAAAAAAGGAAATGCCAAAGCTACTCTTGCATATCACAGCTGTACAGCTCTAAGGCAGGTATTTCACTGAGAAAGCAGCACTTGGCCTCAGTGAGCAAACAGAAAGGGCCAAATTCTGCTCTCCTTACCCTGGGGCATTCCACCACAAGGAGGAATCTGCATGTGAATAACCTCAGAGAAGAAATGTGTTTCCAGACACTTGAGCTTAAAGACTAAAAAAATGCTGTTGTGAATTCTGTCATCTTATATTTTCATTGACGGGTTTTTGGGGGTGGGTTGTGTTGTGGGATGTTTTTTTTTTACTCTCAAAGTTGATCCACGGGGCATTGTCATTATGTTGCTGTCTCACCTTTCAGTTGACAGACAGACTTCCTGCTGGAGAGACATTATTATTTAACCGGATCCACTCATCCTGCCACTGATTTGTTTTACTTTTGTTCCTGGCAAAGAACAGCAACTCTAGGTAAAGTTTCTTTTCTCATTTGGGCAAGTCCTTCAGAACACTTTAGTAAATTAACCCTATGTAGTTCACTTAGTAAACAGAGGATCTCCTGAAAGGATTTATAAAACTAAATTACTTTAGAATTTCCAGATAATCTTTGTTTTTCTTTCGTTTTGTCTGACACAAGCTTAAGAAAAGACTCAGGAAGCAAATGTGAATGTTTAATTCCTCAGCAAATAGAAGTCCAAAGCATGAGAGAGTCAAAGCAAAAAGGAGAGGTTTTAATAAACAATATAGATGAAGACATGCCAACTCCGTTTCTGTAGTAAAAGTATTATCAGTGAATCTGCAATAGTTTGTTTTAATTACATTATTCTTTTCTAGCCAAGGTTACCCTTCAGACATTGTAATCCCTCTGGAAATCCACATCTTCAATCTGACCACAATCAAATTTTCATTCATTAAGTTTAGGATGCATGTACTTATATTGGTGTATAAATATTTATGGCACATCCTGTACAATACACCACTGTTCAAAGAGATGTAGGAGCCTTCCTAAAAACATTACTGAGTAAAATTTGTTCATCTCAGTAACATCGGGCCAGACAATTATAATAGTCTTTTACTTTCATCTACAGATCTATTAAGAAAGCATATTCAGCATAGCTGTGTTCAATGGAATATTCTCCCTCCCACCTTGTCAGGGTTTAGAAACTTCTATAAGGTGTTAACAAAGCTTTAAAATATTATGTTACAGATGCCATTCATAAAAATTTCATGAAGGATCCAGTTCCAACTTATGTAGTGGATAAGTAAAATTATCCAGTTAACCTAAACAAGTCTTGGTTTGAACTGTAGAGTGACAGCCACTCACCACTAACTTCATACATATTTTCTTCTTTCTAACTAGAAAATTAAAAATATAGTTTGCTCAGGAGTGCCTGCAGACTAAATAAAGGATTTCCCTTACTGCTAACCTTCTTATTTCCTCACTCCCCAAATGCTCTAAGAATCACCAAGATACCTTCCAAAGTCTTCATTACTGCAGATTTAAAAAAAAAAAAAAGGATTTGTTCCCAAACACAGAGCATTGCAATGAATAATTATTAGACACATGAGCACAAGGGAAGAATCTAGAGATTCATAGGCTAAGAGACTTGCTTTATATGGGAAAAATTAGGTGCCTCTGGTGGCTAGAAGTTAGGCAAAATTATTTCCACACTCTCCAGTTAGGATTTAAATACATAAAGGAGACAGAGGAGGATCACAAATGTGTGTGCAGTCTGAAAATAAACAAAGTAGCTTTCAAAACCTAGTAAGAACACCAAGAACAGCTCAGCTCCAGAGCAGAAAACTCTGCAAGCTAATTGGGAAGAGGACAACATTAACCTAGGCAGAGCTCTAAACTGGATTAACCCTTGTACAGAAATTAGCTCAGTTAAAACGAGTTCAAATAGCTGAACACTCACTCTCCTATAGTCCGCCCACCCTGGGGAATACCCCGAGTTGTACCCAGCAGAGGTGGCAGCAAGAACTCTGTGTACGATACTTGCAAAATGGAGAGAGGATTTCTGGAGCAGGATTAGTATGTTAATGTCAAAGCAGCATTAACAAAAACCATCAACGGCACAGAAAGCAAAGTGAGGCACAAGCAGATGGGAGCAAGCTCTGCAGATGGCCTGTAAGAACATCCTGCTCTGGAGGAGCCACGCAGCAGCTGATGGCTGGGTCTGACTAGGAAAAAAGGTATTTTGTAGGAACTTTTGAGACCAATTAGGCAGGGTTTCCTCTGCATCAGCTTCTTGAAAGGGAAGATCTTTAATATATTGACCAAACATGCAAACAAAACACATTAAAAATAATCCTCTGAAGTCCCTCGTCATTAGCTGCCTGGACTCCCTGTCCACCCTGTACATAACTGTCCTGGATTTCTGGGGTTCAGCAAACTCCTTCCCCTTCCATACTACCTCAAATCCTCTTTCAGCTGAGCTGAGTTTATTGGCAGTGACCAATCCAGAGGTGAATGTCAGCAGTTTGGTAAATCCAAGCCAACAATGCACAGTACTAAAACCAGCACGAGCTCCCAGCCAAAACTGGTGCATGGGTGAAAGCGCCTGGGAACCTGCACAGCTGGAGCAGATATCCCTTCAGCCTCCCCATTAAATGCTCAGTATATCCAAAGAAATTCAAATAGTGTGGCCTAGCAGCCATAACTTCTCTCTGCACACAGCAGTGCATCCATATAGGTGTTCTTTTCCCCTTGTAAATACTCTGCCTTGTGCATTTAAAGCTATGAATACTTCAAGTTAATAGCTTTTTACTTCAATCCATAGACAGTAAAGGATCAATTACCTAATTACATATACAAAAAATCTGTTTCCCCTCACAAGAAAAAAAACAAAAAACAAAAAAACAAAAAAAAACCACCACAAAACCAACACCAAACCACACCACACAAACCCACCCACATCTGAATACAACCATAATAAAGTAAATTCATTTATTTATACCTGAGTCAGGACAGCTTAACAAGAGAGATTTGCAGCAAGGTTTTTTGTTAAGTATAAACTCCTGTTCCCTCCACTTTCAGTCTTCCTGCTACAGTTAACAATTATTACACTTAAAGACAAAGCTGCTCTGAAGGCGAACAAGAGCTGGAACTGCCAGAACTGAGGTTGAGATATTCAGTTAATAATTTAGCAGCAGCTACTTATCAGGATACACAAGTTCACATTCTTCCTTTTCCCCACAGAAATGTCTTCTTCGTGAAGGAATTTCTTTGGGAGGTCACTGTTAGAGAAGAGAGTGAATAGCACTATCTGCAAGAAAATGTCTATTTCAGGCTCCAAGAGTTATTCTGGATAACTTGCACAGACTTCTTTAAATGAATGGTAATAATATTTTTTAAGACTATTAAATCCTCTATGCTGAACTCTTCTGCCATGCTGCTACATTTCATCTGATTTGAAAATAATCTAGGTTTTGCCCTCATGCAGTTCTACCAAGAGATCCATACAAAACATGCAAATTAAAAGAAAAAAGTATAATTAAGCTCTTCACTATTTAAACTTTAAGTTGAGGTAGAAGAAGAATGAGAGTGATTAAAGTATGTCCAAAACCTAATGTCAAATTTTGGACTGCTGCAAAGAGCCCATTCATATCTTGTTATAAAAGAATGTTTATTCATATGCAATATTATTGTCTATTAAATATCACTTATTTTTTCTTTACAGCTGCCATTGCAGGTAAATGGTACCATTACTTCTATTTCTCTCTAAGAGAGTCATCCAAATTAAACAATATTTCTGCAGTGCATCATCAAATATGATATACTCATCATCTGTGATACACAAATGGAATTTTGAACTTCAGGCTGTAAAAATATGCTCAAAAGTAATAAAGGTGATGCAAATGAAAATCATCTGGGGAAAAAAATTCAGTTTTGACTCATCTCCTTAGCCACGCAAGGCAAGGCATTTAACAAAAATAAGTTTTAGTGATCAACTCTCCAGATTAAAAATACACTTTTCTGCAAAATTTAAATGCTTGTATGTTCTTCTATATAATTTTTTGCTATGGACAGGAGATAAATTTGAGGAAGTTTTATTTCACTGAGATCCAAATTCATCTCACTAACTGCAGGAATTTCTCTGGGGTGCCTAATTAGGAGGCACATCAACAAAGGTTGCCTATATAAGTCAATGCTGAGAGACAGCTTTAAAGGATAATTCAGTGTTGCTACTCTAAAATTGCCTCTTCTCATGCTCTATAGAACAGGGCTCCTAATCTCAGCTGGGTATTACAATTAGTTGAAATTAATTCTGGCCCCATCCCTAGGGTTCCTACAGTAAAAAAAAAATCCTTTTTTCTTCCATTCTGAAAGAAAAAGAAACATTTTTTTTCACTCACAAACCCAAGAAACACATAGGACAGATGCCCCTGTCTTTCACTTGGCCCTGCAGGCTTCTGAAAACCTATGGAAAATACCATTCTCACTGGTGTTATGGCTTCACAAAGTCATAACCACTGCCACTGCCTTAGACTGTATTCAGTATTCCCCATAGACATTTCGAGTTATCTTGCTTGAACTTCAAATTCACCCCATTTCTAAGCCATTCCAGTCCCCAGGAAGGATCTTCAACAGTCTCAGGCTGAATAAAAAAGAACAATGATGTGGCTCCCCACTGCAAACCTGCAGTGTTTTTGAACACATGGAAAAGGTAAAACAGCCCAGAGTAACTCTCCACATGCATGATCCAGGAGTTGGTGCACCCTGGAATCCTGAGGATACACAGCTCTCACAAAGGTACTCTGCTCTCTAAGTAACCTGGCTGTGAATTTGACACAGGAGGAACATAGAGTCATAAAATAAAATTATTTAAAAAATTAAAAATTTAAAACTCATATCCACATATTTATATCATTTCTCTTCAGGGTACACTTTGCCTCAGTCAAGGGACACAAGCACCATTAACCCAGCCAAGTTCAGCATTTTTTCTCTAAACCAGGTTAAAATAAATCCAGGCTAGTGACATGCCAACAAAGTAAGAGTCATTTAGGGATGCTAAGTGAGAATATTTAGTTTTCTAGGGTTTGGATGGGGATGGAGAAGAGACAAAACTATATTTCCCGACTCTTCTTTCCTTTAGAGACTAAGTTTTTTTTTCCCAAAATAATGCCTCGTCAAGGAAAAAACAGTTCTTTTTCATCCTTTCATACTGTTCTACATGATATATAAAAAAAACTAAAGGGAAGAATCAAGGAGGCATTTTAGCTTGGGTTTACAGTCAAAATTCATGTCAGTGTACTCTGGAAAGGCCTTTTTTTGAAAGGCTTTTTCAAAAAAACAATTTATGAAATTGTGATGTGAGAAAAAAGAAACAGGAAAAGTAAACCCTATAGAAATAGAGACTGCATTGTCTCCTGTCCTTCAACCAAGATTTTCAAGAATGACTAATGATTTTGGCTTTTACAATGCCTAAATTGCCTATGTCAGTATTAATTTCCAGAAAGTGCTGAGTATCTTTCCTCTGAAAATCAAGCCTCTTGAAACAATATGTAGTTGGGAAACAAAAAAAAAGAAGGCATGGAAAACTTTCTTTAAATTTAGAATTTTTTTTTTTAAACACCCACTTAGCTACAGTGCCCAAAAGCATGCTTGGAAAAAATAGTGTCATTGTGAAGTGATCAGATTATCTGCTATATAATTACAGTGCTGCAATACATACCCCTGAGATATTCAAGCAGATTGTGAGGAAAACTAGAGATGATAATGTATTGTCTGAGACATGCAGAGTTTAAAAATAGGCAGAAATAATGCCTCCAGACATTTTTTATTTGCTACACCAAGATGACACTCTTGAAGTATTTTATACATTTACCAGAGATTGAATTTGCCATGTTAGTGATTAGCCATAATCTAAACTATTTCAAAAAAGTGTTTTTGCAGAAATGTGTGGCCTTTTTCTCCAGGTGCAGACACCCTCCTGCAGTTATAGATACAATCATAAGTGAACCCTGCAGAAACTGATAGGTTTGATTTGCTTTTAAGGGTTCATATAATTCATACAACTATCAGGCCAAATGGGACTACACAGATTATTTCAAGGAAGCATGTGCTTGGCTGTCTATAGGATTAGGACCTTCCCCATGACCTCCACGAACATGCAGCTATCCTAATATCCGAATATTTACTCCAATCCGCTTGAAAATATACCACAGCACACCGAATTATCATATGCCATTACTCGGTTTTCAAGTTCCACAGGAATTTATTCCCAGCAAAATACAAGATGCAAGCAGCTGCGCACAAGATTAAATCCCCTACCTCCAGCAGTTTTACAAAAGTTTTGCATGATGTATGTTCATTACACAAAGCTGAGTGCCCACCAATCAAACTGCTATGAATGCCCCCAAACTGGTTCTCTCTTTAGAAGATGAAGTGTGCTGCTTATATAACTTATTAAAAATTGCACCCTTGCATTCCTTTTTCAGATAAAAAGTGTGAGGGCACTGCTTTATCACTTTAACTATGTGTTTCTTTGAACATATTTGTGCTTTAAAGTAAACACCCAATGCTATTTTTTTTACAACTACTAAAATCAAAACACATCTTTTCAAACTAATCTGTACAATGGTTGGAAAGAGCCTTTGATTCAATACCGTAATTATAAACAGGCACTTAAGTCAGATGTCCTAAAAGAGCATCAGTCATTTAAAATCAAATTAACAGTTTGATTAATCAAACACCAGACTGTCAAGTCAGATAACATACCTGATGGCTTTGTTCAGTTACCAAAGAGGGTTTCCACTTAAAGCTCCACAGAATTCATCAGCAAAACAAATTTTAGTCAAGCAGAAAACTTTGGTTTTCTTCAAATGTGCTCTATAGTCTTACTGCTAAAATTCTCAGGACAAGCCAAATTCTGATTCACTTTCATGTGGTCACATGGCAGGAATGGGCAGATAGATTTCCTGTCTTACTGAGGTCCACTTTCCAGGCAGAAAAGTGAAGTGGGATTCAGGAGGATGTGCATTAATAGCATAAGGCTATGCATATGTGGTATATCAAGGTAGGAGAAAACCATTTCATTGACTTGAGAAAGTTAGTGATGATTTATTAGAATACACATGAGAAGCCAGTGCATAGCATAGGAGACATTGCACGCTTTTCACACCTGAATCTTACTCCCCTCCATTAGAGTATTTTCTTTTCCTACCATAGTACTGAAGATCGGTCTCCACAAACATTTGGAAAGATCCTTTGCATTAGAGACAATATAATTGATGCTGTTATGTTAAAACCCCAAAATGCGAAAAGTCATGCTCTATCATTACAGTCCCAGAGTAACAAAATGCATGGATGGGAGTATATCATGCTGAAACAGCCATAAGCCTGAAGAACCATTATGGAAAACACAATCCCTTTGTTCCAAAAAGCAGGGTATTCCTCTGTGCAGCTGGGACCCAACAAAGTCAAGAAATCATGACTGAAGAATTGTCCTCTGAAGTGAAGTAGCTCATCATTGATCGTCTGTAAGTACAACACATGGCAGCGTATCTGGCAGGAGGTGTCTCCAGACATGTTGTATTTGATTTATGAAGAAAAACCATGTTAGTCAATACAGAAAGAAGGCATACATTTCAACTGACCACAGAGGTCTCAAACAAAGAGAAAGGAAAAGCCATCTTTCTTCTGCAGTATCCAAAGTCTCCTGGTGTTGGGTAATGCTCCAGAATTCGTTTTCAATCCCTTGAGTGTCACAAACGACCTGAAAAAAAAACTATGAAAGAAAAGCAAGAGAGAGAGAGTTTCTCAGTGCATCGGTTCACCCACTATTGTTAGACACTGAAGATTGCACCTCTGACAAGTACTCTGAGCTTGAAGCAGCATCAACAAGCAGATGTGTGCTTCTGGGGATAGGCCTGCTCTCAAAAGCGTCACTGCAAATGCATGTCCTTGGCAGTGTCTGATCCAGGGCCCATTTCCAGCATGGCAAGGAAGGATAAAATGGAAGCATGCCAAGCATACCAACACAAAACCTCTAAATTCAGAGCGTACAATTAAAATTAACGGGAATAGGGACCAATTCCAGATTAAACAGCAGCAAAGGAAAAACTTGAAGAAACAAACCCCACCATCTCATACACCAAAGATCTTTCTGTCATGTTTCAGTGTGCTGCCTGCATATATCTATGGATTTGTAACCAAAGAAAAATCAAAAATGCCTCTTGTAAATGGCATTTTGAAAAACTGATAATTTCTTGGCTTCATTCCACAGCTGCTTTTGATACTCATCTGTTTACAATTATGATTCAAACTTTAAATGCCTCTCTGCTTCCAGCCTAAAATACATATTATTTGCTAGTTGTATTCTAAATGACAGTTCTTTCAAGGTGTCTGCTATGGGGCCATTTGGGGGCCGAACAGTCTAATTCAACTTCATGCATTTTAATGTTCAGTGCTGCCCATTGATGGACTCTATTGAATGTGAGAGACCTAAAAATATGCAGAAAGTAATTGTCCAGTGGGATATTTCCCCTCCCTTACCCTAATTATGAGAAACACCCCTTAAATTTGTTCTTAAAAAAAATGCAAGAAAAATATTTTAACCCACTGCTTAAGTGTGTTAAGAATGAAACAACAATCATGGGTTATAAGAAATCTAAAGGCTTATGGTAAAAGCATTTCTCTTGCTTATATTGGCATGAAGACAAAAGGTTTCAAAGAAAACATATACGGGGTTTGCCAATTCATTACAGTATTTCTGCTAAAAAGAATTTCCCTCACAGGTCAAAATCCAATGATATATCAACCGCAATGTCTTCTGAGGTTTGGATCATGTATGCCATGAAAATTACGGCTGCTTATCTAACCTCTGAAATTTCCCTTTTTCCTTTTCCCTTCACAGTCTTGATCTCTCCCTCCACAGCCTCATCTAAATTTATTACTACTCATACCGAACCTTCTCACTGTTTCTAAAATATCACAAGTAAATCCCACCAAAGTCTTTTTTTTCTTCTTCTAACCACAAATATCAGTCTGATAGCTGTTTCAGACACCAAGTCGCAGGAAAAGAGATGTGGTAACCTATTGCAACACCAAGGTTTAAAGCCTGTATCTGGTGGAAGGAGTTCTTCTTTCATACCCACAGATGTCTCCTCAGGATTGAATGAACAAGAATTCACCACCTCTGTCCCCCAGTCCCACTGCAAAGACATGCCCTAGACACTGTAGATACTGCATACAAAAATTCACCTATGGATTTGCACAACTATATAGGCAATTTGGACTTTAAACTTTTTATGCAAACCCATTACACCTGGAATTGATACAGTTAGCTGTTGTTCCTTTTTAAAGCAAATACTTGATCTTCAAGCTAGATGGATCATCAGATACTGATGGCAAATGAATGGCCATGTATTGTTTCACCTTTAATCCTCATTGATATTAATGGAGGCACAGTTTTTAGACCGGGGCACCTAATAGCAACCAACTTCTTCCCTTCGTGTTTGAAATATCTACCACACTGATTTTAAATGAAAGAAAGCTTTATCAAAAGCAATTTTAACAAAATCCAAAGTTTTCATCGATTTTGATGAAAACTTAGATGTGATCGTTTCTAATAAAAAATTGCTGCTGTATTTTTTTTAATTTCCATTATATTTCTGCTTCATCACTTCATTTCTTCTACATCTTTGCCATAAAATACTGATATGTAGCATGCATCAATACTGACAAAGAAAAATCACCTAAATATCAAGTTACAGTAATTCAGAAAGTTAAAAATTAAATTTCTCAGTGTTTCCATGCCATGAAAAACTTCAAGCTTTTCTCCAAGTTAGAAAAAAAAAGAAGCCTTCACATTTTATCCTGAACAACAGAAAAATGCCATTTTCAACCAGCAATATAATACATAATTAAGAAACCTTGGATGAATATGAAAGTGTTCAAGATAGATATGGGCTCCATTTTTAGAAAATCTCAGAAACATAAAATAATGATCAAAACTCAGGACTGAATTTCTAAACATTTTGATTCCTTATTTTTCTTATATATTTTTATTGAAAAGACAAACAAAAACGCACAAACAAACAAAACTTTTCCCAAAAGTATAATCCCATCTACTGGCACTGAGCACCGATTCTCTTCCACACCCTAATGGATATTTGGCTCTGTCACTGACACCCCATTGTCTTGGGACGCATATAGGAAATTTCAATCTACAGGCAAAACAGGAATGAACTAACCCCTTTAACCTTAGCATGTTGGCCACGTGAAGATTCAGACCTGTGGATTTTGTATTCTCCTTGCAGAATACCTTTCCATGCAGATATGCTATGCTGGAATAACACAAGAACGCTGCATTGTAAAATAATACTTTTGCTAATAAAATAATAAATTTTACTCTATAATGGAACCCCTACATAGGAAGACATTCTGGAATAAGTGTAATAAAATAGCTTATTTTCCTATACATTGACCAGCCCGCTTACCCAAATTCCATAGAAAAGGCCACTTTTAACTGGCGTCCAGGCAAATCATTACCACAACAACCCATTATCACTAAAAACAACAATACCTGACTCTATTTTTAGTCTCACATTTTGTCCGAAGTCTAGTCATGTTAAAAAAAAATTATAAATATTTACTATATTTCATAATTTTCTTAATTATATTGACTTAAAGTGTAAGCATACGAAATGAACACCAGAAGGGAAAAGATCAGACAACTGAGTAAATTCATGTCCCTCATTTGCTGTAAGCAAAGATTACACTCTTAGAACATTCAGATAAACTAATTCAGGTTGAATTAGTTCAACCTCTCGCTCTCAAGCACCTGATCAATAAAACAGAGCTTTAAAATTGTCAGAAAGACAGCAAACTGCTCCAGAAGGCCATCTCAGCTGAAATCTACACTCAAACTCCATTTGCTTTAATCTGGCATATATAACATAGATATGTCATCTGGCATACTAATATATATATTCCAAGAATTTGTAGGAGTCTGGACCATTTCCTATATAAATCTTAGGGGTGTAATAAAGAGAAACCTTTCACAATATGTCACTGTGGTTCCAATTCCATTAAAAATTTTACTTCACCAGAAACTGTGGCCCTCCATATATGTGCTCCCAAGACGGCAGGATTTTCTTTTACCCTTTGCATTAGTTTTAAATACAGGCTCATGCAACTTCACAGAATAATAGCACTCAAAGGAAAAAAAAAAACAACAACAAAACCAAAAAACCACCAAGTGCTATAGACAGAGTTGTAACCAGTAAAATTCCAGAAAAGGGGGAGAAATGAGACTAATCTAATAGATTTTTCATATTGGTACTTGCAGTATCTTTAGAACAAACATTTATGGAAATTGAATCAAGACTTTCTCAGACTTCCTGCTTCCTTTGTAACATTCTCTCTCTTTCTGGTCTACATACTGCAGAATAGATTTAGCTCCCTTTTCACTTGCCACTTTCAGATCATGCTTTCCAAAGAGCATTTGAAGGAGAACTGCACCTAATTCAGTCAGTCCAGCAGACTTAAGGATCTGCACAGGACAAGAAGCTCTTCCCACAGCAGGCAAACCATCCCATATGTTCTATGTATTTTTAATTCTAGCAGGTATTTCTCAGCACTAATCAAAAGGACAGCTCAGTCACCTGCACGCTGTTGCAGCATTGTTTTAAACATCTGAGAGGTCAATACCAATAAAAATATGTGCTCACAGTGAAGAATTCCTTTCTTGACATCAGCTGCCCGACACATCTTGCTTCTGTCCAAATACTGTGCAGTCTAAAACCAGAGACTGGAAACAGCTTAGCTACAGGCTCAACAAGTACAACGGAATTCACTCCTTTTTCCCACTTTTTGCTTGCTGCAACGTGAATAGCCACGGTTCAAGTAGCAATTGGGGTCACATCTGAATTCACTTGCCCCCTTCCAGGGCAGTTTTCCCCAACCATGGGCCTGAGGAAGGCAACTTGACAATGTCAAATTCAGACCTCTTTTCTTGTACACTCACCAAGAGACAATAACATGGGGCCAGGCCTGCTTCCATGACAGCAGAGATTAGGAAAGACAGTGTATCGCTTAAACAAAAGAATGAATTATTTATTCCATTGCTAGCAGAACTCTAACTTACTCTTTACAGCCTTACATGAACATCTATGGTCCGGAAAGAGAAGGTGCATCTAAAGCAAACTGTATATCCCCTCAGAAAAACTGGCTTCTACCACCTCAGCTGGGAGCATGGGCATGCGTGCAATACAGCCACACGTAGACACCACACGTAAGCTTGGGACTCCTTGTGTCTGGTGCTTCAACCAAAAATGCCAGGGCATATTGCTACAAAGAATGTACTATTAAAAACAAACAAACAAACAAACAAAAAGAAAAACAGAAAAACAAAAAAGCAAAAACAGGCAAGGAGAATGAGAAAATATGCTTATTTGCAGATTATTCCTGTAAGAATGAGGCACACACAATATCAGACTACACCGGAAGGGTGTACAGAGTTAAGTACAACACCCACCAAGGTATCTCATGTTGCCTAATCAGAAGGTTACAATTTCCTTTTTACTTCAAATCCTTTTAGAATATGCGAACATATACCATTTCCTTCTTCTGAGTAGAACTGTATATCCAGTGGATTTTCATATTTTTGGACAGCACAACATTCCTTGAAATTACTCCAAACCTGAATGTGGTGGTTCCATGACACTGAATAACAGTGTTTTAAAATGAACTCCAGTCACAGTTTCATTCATCTTCAGTGGTGATCCAGCCCTGGAAGGGGCTGGAGATCAAAAATACCCAGATCACGTGTATTCTTACATAAGGGTGGCCATGCTGGGTCAGACCAAAGGTCCATCTGGTTGGATATCCTGGCTCTGACAGTGGCCAGTAGCAGATGCCTAAGGAAAAGTACAGAAGCAAGGCAAGCGTGTTGTGATCCTTCCTCTCCTTGCACTTCCAGCACCCTGCGGTTCCAGGGCTTCTCTAAGCCAGAGGTTCTGACAGCAGTTTTATATGCTGAATTACAGGACTCAAATCCTCAGCCCTTTATTTTGTGTAACAACAGGAGAAAGAAATGTTTTGCAGTTAATTAATTCGTGTGTTAAGCAAGATCTATTTTTTTAGCCTCAACACAATTTAGGTGCTCCTGCTGCAAAATTACATTTGCTTAGGCACCTTTCCATGTCACACATCTACACACGAATTCCATCGATCTTCTCATTTCACTTGCTGTTTGAAGCTGCAAAGAATCCACAGTTTGTCCATAACAGTTGCCAAAAGCCTAGAAACTTATTACACACTGCTCACAGTGTGGGTTCAGATACATTATCAGCATAAAAAGAAAAAGGCAAATTAGGCCACAGTAGGAGAACACATTTTTAATATTACAGTCTGCAGTTTGCATCTCTAATTTAATGCTGCTGTTTCCCAAAGTTATGCTGCATCATTCTAGGTTGCTGAATTGAAGAGATGACAGTGAGCTAAAATTTTACAAGTGACTGGGCAATGCAGATAGCCAGTGCTCTTCACGAATTTCAGAGAAGCCTTCAGGGCCAAAGTGAACGAGTCATTTTTAAAGAACTCTTTGGGCATTCAAAATGATAGAAATTAGGTATGAACATGTTTGGTGTATCAAATTTAGGAAAAAGGGAGATTTTAGTGCATTCTTCCATAAGAACAGAAAGGAAAAGCACTCAGCACCTGTAAGCAAATTACACACACCCTCTTCAAATGCTTAGTTCTATTGGTTAAATACACACCAGACACACAAACATCACATAAATTATCATCTCAAGAAATCATTGCTTACTGAGGGGATTATCTGTGCCATTATGGCTTCTCTCTGGAGCTGATACCCATCTTTTACATCCTATCTACTGTTTACTCCAGCTCCAGCAGAAATCTTGAAAGCAGATATCAAAGAACAGCAAAGAAATGCAGTCAGCAAGGAAAAGTAAGTTGCATAACTTCTAGTTTCATGATGCATCTTCCCAAGATTCTGGTCACCTGGAGCAACTATGTTTTGCTTATTTTAAAGTTTAATTTAAAGATGGTGAATCTCCAAAAAAGGATTAGATAACTGATATTGAAGAACCTCAGGGACAGTGAGATTTAAATGCTGGTTTTACAAAGTTACAGATTTTTCGGTTTAGGAAGAAAAAAATCAGACAACTCATCCACATGAAAAGTTTTGACCTAGTCAGATGGAAGCAGAGAGGAGAGCTAGCACCTGTTTACTTTACACTAAACAGAAGTCTTTAATATTAGACAGGTTCAATTTCAACAGTTCCAGTTCCCTGAGATTTTATGATACCATTGAGATGAGGCGGACTTATCAGAGTTTACCCACTAAAAATACTTCCAAAAGATGAGGAGTTCCCACCTTGAGAGTTTACTTTGCTGATAACCAGCGGATGCACATATGTGCATCACAAAACCAGTCACCAATGAACACTGTCTCTGCCCTGGCTGCTAGCTACCAAGTGGCAGGCACAGTAGAAAATTTTTCAGAATTGTAATTAATCTCATGATTATTCAGCCAGCATTTCATTTAAGATGCTTATAGAAGGTCATTTTACATTGTCCAAAATAAGCAGCCTGCTACCATTAGATATTTCCTTCATGCAAACTAAAAAATTCGCAGTACAGCAGCATTTCGAAAGAACTCCATAATAGTCAATTTTCATGTCAGCAAATTGTTATCAAAAACTGCAAAAAAATAGCTGTTCTTTATGATGGATATTCAACATGTTTGGGCCTCTTCTGCATTTCTTGGCTTGCTCAGGGGAATCAGCAGTTTGAGACCTTTTGGTCTCTATTATAATCCAAAGTATTGTGTTACTTGAGCAAACAAGTAACAAATTAAATATAGCAATTAACTGGGAAGAAGGTGTCTGTGATTCTTGATATCCTGAAGTGGAATTAAGTTAACACTGGTACTCATATTGCAAACATATTATTACTGTTGGATGTTTGTTCAGCAATACTGCAGGGCCTCAAACCCTTTAAATTAAATTTACATGGCCAGTATTTAAATAGAGAATCAATGGTGCATATATCTGTAGTATTTGAGATATGTATGGTTTGCTAGACTGAATCACCAGGTAAGCTTCTAATTACCTTTTTTTTCTTTTTTTTTTTTTTTTCAGGAAAATATATAAGAAGATAGGAAGTGTTTAAAGATATCAGACTAATTTGTCAGCCCCAGGCTGATTGGAACATAAATTCCACATTGCAGCTAATAATTTTAAAATTCCATATTAAAGTTCTTCTAGAACTCTGGCAATAGCACCGTGAATCCTGGGACACAATTCATCTCATCCTGCTGATCTGTCATTTGCACTTCTGAGTCGTATCTTGCTGTACTGCTGGCCAGGCTGGGTTTAGGAAAAGGTTCTTTTTTAAATTTTTAATTTGATAGGTAGTGCACTGTTACTCTGAGCCCCTAATGTAGGGTCTTTAATTATTTTACGCTGTTGGCTGCTCTTTTTCAAGCTTTCTCTTTTTTTGCATGTTTTCCTTTTTTTAATTTAAATATTACTACAGAATTAGGGGTTTTGCCTTCCACAGGACTCAAACCTTGAATTTGTCCTGATCTCTTCAGCCTGACAATAACATCTTGAAATACATTCTATGCCATGTTGAGAATTTATCCGGACATCACTTCTGCTTTTTTTTTACTTTTGACTATCACTAATAGAGGAAAACTTCCTAGAAAATACCAAAGACGGTACTTGTTAGTGGCAAAAATGCAAGCCTGAACTGCTTCTGATGCATTAGAGAAATTCCTACGCCACTGAGTCAACCTCTGTGAGTGTCACAAACCGCAAATCATACATTGCTGATTAATAAGGCTCATAAATATCTTTGATACTATGAGGTAATACTTTTTACATAGGAAAAAACAAGAATTGCCCAAACTGTTTGCTCATAATCATGATTTTGCTGCATAATATTAAGATTTCCTAATTTTTTGTATAAAAGAGCCGTAAGGTTATTCCATCTTGCTTATATTTTAAGTATATAGAAAGGATAGTCAAGTAAAATGCAGTTTCATATTCTGTTTCCAAGTCCACAATGGGTGGCAATTTTACAAGGTAGCAGCTAGAATCTCAAAAAAAACCTAAACAAATCAGAAGATTTGCCTAAAACTGAAACTTTCACTGACACAGTTTTATTAAAAGGAGGAAAGAATTATGCTAGACCAGTAGAAATCCTGACATAACTGAAGTGGTATGACTCCCCATCACCACCAAAAAAAACCCCTTTTGTAAACAGTCAAACTAAACTCTGACAAAAATCGTTCTCATTTGAAGCTGTAATTATGAAATAGTCTTAATTATGGAAATTTGTAAGTATAACATAACAAATAAACCTTGCATAAATAAAAACAGCCTTAGCAACATCGATAAAAAAGCAGTTAGTAGAACAGTGTTTCCTAAACACAAGTAGAGCATAGACTAATGCTGGTTTAGCACCAGATCCAAGGTCTATGTGCAGGAACACAAGCATGAACGCAATCTGTATCACATTGACTATTACTGCAAATTGATTTTGAAACATACTGGAAAAAGTAATTTTAAAAATCAAAGGCAGGCACCTACATTTTCAGAAATGTGTAGTGTTTAAATGAAATTAAACATGAGATTTACATTGTTTGGAACAAACCTGCAAAACAGACTACAAAATAAATAAAGAACCAGAGTAGCCCATATATTATTTAGTTCATATTAAGTCCTTCACCTTTGGAATTGTAATGGCATGTGGGATTGGACTAAAAATACTGGCCCCATGTTATTGTTAAACTCTTTATCAGTAAAAATTACCACTGTTGATATGTAAAGGCTAGATTTCCAGGAAAATTCAGCATTCAACATTAAGACACCTATCTCAGCAGACAGACTTTCAAAGGAACTTTGTCCCCATTTTGGCACTGAAATGAATTAATCAGATTTCCAAGGACTCAGTCCTACACAGTGTCAAGCATTCTGGCTCTGCAGCACTGAAGCACTTCAGCACATTTAATTTAAACATGTGAACTGTCCCATGCAAGCCATGGGGTCATTTGCACACTTAAAAGCCCTCACAAAATCTGTTGTGCTGCTGGCTCAGGACCACAGTTTTCAGCACACAGGATCCCACAGGAGTGATCCCAAAAGTAGTGACGAGGCCTGGGCACATTTGAAAGCCTTGCATAGATACTTAGCCTTGATTACGAAAAGAAAGTTTGTTCCCATTTGTCTGAGAGTTTGCTAGTAGTCGTGGTCTTGCTCTCTTGCTGCTATTTGGAAAATGAAAGAACGTATAAGAAGTCCTGTTTTATTGAACAGAAAGGGGGGAAAAAATCAATTCCAAAGGTGAGCATAATTACCTTGAAATCCACGTCTGCCCTTCCATTAAGCACTGTAGACCTAAGCTCTATGAACACCTTCACAACCCCTGTGGCCATGTTTACTTCTCTTTGTTCGTTTACCTTTTCATTCATTGATGCCCTCTTACATGGACACCTGCAAAGCAGTTGAAAGGGTTCCCTGGCAAGCATTCCCTCTGAATTTCTTTTCCCATTGGTTTTTGTTCAATTTTGGCTTTTCCACAGTCTTGGGAACTGGCTTCTTGTTGTTTCCACCATCACTGCATAAAGGCAGGGGTCACCATTCTTTCCATTTAGAATGAGTGAAAAGTGATTATCGCTGGTGAAGAGCAGCTGGGAAGATGCCACCTTTAATAAACACAAAATAAAATGCTGCACAGAAATTGCCCTAAGGGCTGTCATAGCATCAGTGTGAACTATCAGTCACAACCGGATCGTTGATCGCTCTGCAGATTGGAGAAGGCAGCGATTGCTGCCAAAAGGAGCTGCCCGCTCCTATGCTCCAGGACAATTCTCCTCCCCTCAGGCCCCCATGGCCACAGGAATTCCGCAGCAATGGAAGTGCTCCTGCCCTGCATGAGCTGCATGAGCCATCCCATCTGCCTGTACAGCCTACATTAGCAGCACTGTGACAGCATTTGCAACTGCTTCTGGGGGACATCTCCTTTTGTTGCTGTGAAGCTGACAGCCTCCCCACTGCAGCTCCTCTCTAGTTAACAGTGAGCACTGGTCAGGGATGCCAAGATGATACCATCAGTTCCAGCACTACATCTGATGGCATCTCTCTGCTACCATGTGCAAAACTCCACACAGCCTTTTTTTCCAAGTCTCTGCTTTTACACACACATTTACAGCTGTTAAAATTGCCAGCATTCTTCACCAAAAGGACATTAACTCCTATGAATTTATCACTTTTACAGAAAGCTTTCTGGATAAAGGAAACTAAAACTGTTCTTCAAAATGACGCACATTCTTATAATGTGTAGTAAACATCATGCTAAAAGGGGTAAAAAAAAAAAAAGAGCATTCCATGCAGCCAACAGCTGTCAAGCATCACAGCTTTCATTTCAACATTATGTCAAAACCCACGATGCTTTAAGGTTCATCAAAACATGAGTACATCTCCAAGGCAGATGTCTTGACTCCTGAGGCTGTTGAACAGCTGGATTATAGAAAAGTTACCAAATAAAAATAAAAAAAGAAAAAGTACACATGCATCTAAAATTTTTGAGAAAGAAAAAGCATCCATGCAAACACAGCAATAACAGTAACCCTTGCTTTTGGCTACAACTCTGTTTTATGATATGCATTTACTATATCTTGTACTCCTTTTCTCAGCTGCTAAGGCCTTCATGATTCCACTTGCTCTCCAGCTCTAAGCAATTGTTACCACTTTCTACCTGCATTTTTCCTTACTTTTCTTTACGTAGGTCTTCTAGATTTTTATATATGTCATAATACTCATTAATAAACCCTGCAAGAATATATCAGGCTAAAAAAACTTAAAACTTAAAAAAACCTATTTAAAAAGAAAACCAAATTGTGTTTAATCTAACTTTGGTCCAAGATAACATGTTACCAAGTATACGGGTTCACAGAATCAGAGTATACCCGTGCTCTAAAGCTAAACAGTAGCAAAAACAATGTTCTCCAGAACACACAGAGTTTTGGCCCTGTGCAGGGCCGGGAGCTGGACTTCAAAGATCCTCTTGCATTCTCTCTAACTCAGGATATTCTATGGTCTATGATCTCAAATAGGTGAACTCTCCAATTCCAGTGGCATTAATTTGGCCGCAAGACCACTTAAAATGGCTAAAAAAGCCAGCAGCAGAAGTGTTAAAGATATAAAAGATGTATTAATTCCATAAAGATATATAAAACCAGATCAGACTGGATTTATGAACCAAATTACATCTAAACACCTTATTAGGGGAAACAGCTATTGGCATGAAGAACTATAGCAGCAGCAGCAATCTAGACTCTCAGAAAACTTTTGACAGTTTTTCACGTGATGAATTAGTGCAGATGGTATTAAGTATTACAGATCCTAAGGAAACTTTTGAGACTGGATAAAGAAAATCATAAGACTAAGCAATAGGTTTATAGACAGAAAGAAGGAGATGAGAATTTAAAGTATCCATTCATCATAATATGGCAAGAATGGTTTTGCATGGGATTTATATCAGATAGCTATTCTCCCTATTTTGATTAATAATTTACAGAAAGAATTAGAAGATTAAACCTGTCTATTGTCATCAGCATCAGAGACTAGCAAATGGTTAAAATTAGAATAAATGTTTATCTTTTCATAAAAATATAAACTCAAGGTGGTATGGGAATTTTAAGTTCCACATGTAGAATGATGCAAGCAGAAATTAATTAAATACAGGTAAAATAAGAGGAGAACATGGTAAAGTAGAATGTGATCTAAATAGGTATGATCACAGTTTTTACTTCATCTAACACAAAGGAGAAATTTAAATACATTTTGCTTTTCTGTGAAAGGCTCTTCTGTAAGAGAGAAATCCTCATGGAAATTTAGAGGAGTTTCACCACTAATTTCAACAGGTCAGGATTTTACCAAAGTGTGTGACATTGTTGGTTCCATGTAAATAAAGGAAATGGGTAAGTTATGAAGTTTGCTGCAACTGGAAAATTTTCCACCTGAGAGAAAACTGGGACAAGTGCAGATGGGGTGGGTAAATTTACCCTGACGAATTTACTTGAGTAATTCGATAATTTACTTTCTGTAAATTAACCACAGTCAGATCCATCAGCTGCAAATGGGCCTGTCTGAAATTACTTAACAAATGGTTCCTATAAATATATATATTACACTCTAGGAAAGTTCATTTTCCTAACATGCTTCTGGTTCACACCCACCTCCTGCCTTTGTGTGCAGAAATGAATGGCTATCACCTTCTGGATTGGTTCCAGAGGGTCAATAGATAATTTAGATGAGTTTCATAGGTTTTGTAATGAAGATGCTCACTCACTCCTTGACCCTCAAAGATGAGAATACACAGCAGGCCATTGAATTATAACTGGGGCTTTTAATTGTACTGCTGCTATTTACTGGGGAGGTGGGGAGCTTGGAGAGGAGTTGTCTTTGAAAGCTATCATTTTGAAGTATAACCTCACAGAGAAAAAAAAAAAACATTTTATACAAAAAGACAACAGATTTCCTTAGAAGATGCGGTTCACTGCTACCCTACACCATGCAGTTCCCAGGTGACAGTCCCTCATTCTCCACACCAAGTTAGACCTTTATGTTCAAATTAGGTTTTCAGCTTGTAAATTCTATCAGATTTCGGTATGGAATAAAGACATCATTGCCTCAGCTTCTATCACACCTACAGTAGGAACAGAAGATTTATGAGTTTACTGAGACACCACAACTCGCTATTCAGAATATCTGTGTAAAACTGCAACCAACTTCAGGGCACTGCCTTTGTCTTTTGCTTCTTTACTCTCATGAATCAGCTCTTTTGGCTTCCTCTTCTCTGTCTGTCTTAGGTTCTGCATTTCTTTATCCATAAGATCTTTCCTTCACGTGTGCCTTCATTCTCCTTACACACACTCACTCATCCCATTCGAGATACCACATACTAGCTAAAAGTTTCGGTGGAGCTGAAAATTCTTGTAATTTTGGAGTCCACCCTACAATGAAATTAAAAGCAGGGCAGAAATCACTGCTTCAGTGATATTCAAACTACACAGTAAATTTTTTCCAGGAGACCTGGGTAATTTCGTGGTGTCCTAGAGGCTACAAAAAAATATCAATCAGAACATAAGTCTGAATACCACCTTCTGTGCAGGTAGAGGTCTTGGTGACCCTGGTCCTGATTCATCCTCCAGTAGCCTCTCACCTCAGGAGCCTTCTGCTATCACAGAGAGACACAGACATGCATTAGACATGCTGGCGGGTTTTCTGTGTAATCCTGATCCACAGGTGTCTAATTGCAGAGGGAGGAGTAAAGAGAATATTCTTATCAGTGACACCTCAGTCTAGTGCTAGAATTAGCTGTGACAAGCCCTAGTTACAGCATTTTTCCTAAAACACCTACTAGCAAGCAATGCAACTTCAGGAAAAGCTTAATGTTAACATTATTGCCTTCCTTAGAGCCTGTTTATGCTTCAACTAAGATTAAAAGAGGATATGAAATTTCAGTGTCTACTACAAACAACTAGGAATAACCAAGGGTATAGGGAGATGTAACAGGAATAAATATACAGGCACACACAATTATTCAGAAAGAATTCTGGAATGGCTGTTCTTGACTAGCTCAAGGTACAGTCAAGCCCTCAGGCAAGATGGTTTGCTAGAGGGTGACTTAGAGATGTTTTATAACAGAGAAATCCTGGATTGCCCGCTATCGGCCTTGGTCTGCTGACTCGCCTTCTGCAGGTGCTCATCTATCATCAGGAGTTACCTACACACTCAGCTGGTATGCTTTGGCAAAATTTACAAAGTTACATGGAATAAATTGTGGCTGTATCAGTCTCACAAAAGTGTAGATTAATTTGAAACAGGAAAAAAGTATAAATTAATAACTTTAATTACTTGAGACAATCTCAAAGTTATTCTATCCTTCATGGGATATTCTCCCCTCAACAGAAAGCACAGTTGCCCCATATATATACCTCTATCTGACAGCCCCCTCCAAAACTCATATGGACAGGTTCATTCAAGAATGAGAAAGAACATGTGGTCATGGGAGGAGGTTCCTTGACACTTCTGAAATCTACACAGGACCTCTGAAAAACGGACAAAACTGGAAGTATTGTTACAGATGATCTGTCAATAGATTATGAAAAAAGAAAGTCAGACAAAAACTGATTTTAAAATATTTGGAAAGGTAAGGAAAAGGTAGCATTGTGAACAGAGGAATTAATTTCCAGATAAGAGTGAAAAAATTAAGCATTATTAGTATATGTGAGCACAATAAAAACAGATAACATGAGCAGTGTTCAGTACATATGAGGAGTATACATCACTTGAGCATGCACAAAAACCATTTTGCCTTTTTAGGACTCACTGGGAATTTTGGATTGGTCATAAGTTTCCTCTGCCATAGCAGCTATGAACTTCTCTGGTGTTGTTTCATTCTTCATTACAAGGTCTAACTGTGACATTCACCCTGTTTTCAGCAGGGATTTGTACTAGACGAATGCCAGAGGTCCCTTCTAACCTAAATTATTCCATGACTCTAGAATGATTTTAAGATTCAAAATTTCACCAATTTATTAGGTTGGGGAGTTTATCTTGCTGCCCCAGAAACTAAACACTCCTTGGACCAGGTTCTCTGCCGGCTTAATGTAATGCACTGCTCCAAGGAAGCCAATATTATCAATAAAAGACACACATCCATTGCCCAGAAGCAACAACCAGACCCATAAGAATGCTAACCGTGGCTGTCACAGGAAAAACCCTTGGGACACGTGGAGTCCTATACAGCATGGAACTTCCTACCTAAGGGATTTGTTTCAGGCACAGAAGTTTCTGTGAAATTTTTGTTTCTCAGTAAATGCCAGGCCATCATTCATGTAAGGGTGCACTATTCTGTTTTGATGCAAAAAAGGCTTCCGGATCACCTATTCCTCTCAAGGAAAAATGGTTAGGGAGAGTTGCTGCTACATGAAAACAGTCTATGCTCATTATGAAAGGTTAATCACAATAAAACTCTGTACATACATGTAATTATTCTGCTCTTTTTTACTTTTAATATCAGACACTATGCAAGATATATTCATGCTGGCAGAAGCTAACCTCTTTTGCAAGAAAGAATAAAAGATAAAAATATTAAGAATATCTTGAAAAATATGCACATTTTCTTTTTAATGCTAATCTCACTACATAAAAGCTCTTACAATGTGTTCCTAGAATCATTTGGGTTAGGAAAGGTTTCTGTCCAAAGGATTTCAAGGACTACCTAAATCCAAGCCTCCTGCAGCATAATTTCACTAATCCTAAAGCATCCCTGACAGATAAGCATCTTGTTGAGTCTTGCATATTCCAGTGATACTGGTTACGAAACAACCCTTGGCAGCCTTTTCTATTGCATAATTACTCCTATGATGACTGAGTTGACTTTATTATAGAGTCTAAACTTGGCAAATATCTCTATTTTGAGGAGCCAAAAAAAAAAAAAAATCTAAGTTTGGGGTCCATTTTTGCTATAATTGAAACTGTTTCTAAACAGCCATGAAAAACTTAGGCTACCTTACACTGGTGCTTAATACTTTGAACCCATGGAAGATTTTTGCTGTGAAGTTGCTGTGTTATTCCACTTTATCTTTATTTCTGAAAGCAGGCCAGTCTTAGCTCTTTTCTGCTCAAGTCCTCCCTTCATTGATCATCTATATAAAAATCAGAGCCAGTGGCCGAACCCTCAATGTGACAATCAATTTAAAATTAGACAGGACAAATTTGATTATTCTTAAAATAAGGGTTTTCTCTCTCCTGATGAAGTTTAAGGTTTGTCATTTTTGTTGTTTTCTTGTTAAGCAGTAGGAATAATTGATGACAATAATCCAAAGGTATCCCTTTGAATACTTACTACATTATTACATCTGTTTTGGTACTGTTTGTGGTGGGTTGGCCCTGGCTGGATGCCCACCAAAGCTGCTCTATCATTGACCTCATCAGCTGGACAGGGGAGAGAAAATATAACAAAAGGCTGGGGGTCGAGGTAAGGACAGGGAGAGTCCACTCATCAATTGCTGTCATGGGCAGAATGACTCAACTTGAGGAAAAAAATTAAGTTATTACCAATCAAATCAGAGTAGGAGAGTGAGAAATAAAACCAAACCTTAAAACAGCTTGTCCCTTACCCCTTCCTTTTCCTCAAGCTCATCTTCACAGAGGTATGTTCAGTCCATCACATGCTGTCTCAGCTGCTTCTTCCTCCTCAGGGAAACGACCCCTCACAGTCTTCTCCTGTTCTCATGTGGAGTCACTCCCACAGGAGACAGTCCTCCACAAAAAAATCCTGCCAGCAAACCTCCTCCAGTGTGGGATCCTCTCTCTCTCCACGCATCCACAGATTCTGCCAGAAGTCTGCTCCAGCATGGCCTTCCCATGGGGTCACAACCTCCCTCAGGTATCCCCTTGCTCCAGTGTGAGGTCCCACGGGCTGCAGGTGGATCTCTGCTTCCCCCATTGGCCTTCATGGGCTGCAGGTGGACAGCTGCTCCCCCACGGAGCTCCAAGGGCTGCAGGCGGATCTCTGCTCCCCCACAGAGCTTCAAGGGCTGCAGGAGGATCTCTGCTCCCCCATGGAGCTCCAAGGGCTGCAGGCGGATCTCTGCTCCCCCACAGAGCTTCAAGGGCTGCAGGTGGATCTCTGCTCCCTCATGAACCTCCATGGGCTGCAGGTGGACAGCTGCTCCCCCACGGAGCTCCAAGGGCTGCAGGCGGATCTCTGCTCCCCCACAGAGCTTCAAGGGCTGCAGGTGGATCTCTGCTCCCTCATGAACCTCCATGGGCTGCAGGTGGACAGCTGCTCCCCCACGGAGCTCCAAGGGCTGCAGGCGGATCTCTGCTCCCCCACAGAGCTTCAAGGGCTGCAGGTGGATCTCTGCTCCCTCATGACCCTCCATGGGCTGCAGGGGCACAGCTGCCTCTCCATGGTCCTTGCCCTGGCCTGCAGGGGAATCTCCACACCTGCAGCACCTCCTCCCCCTCCTTCTCCACCAGCCTTGGTGTCTGCAGAGCTCTTTCACTCACATATTCTCACTGTCTCCAGCTTCAGCTTTCTCTTGCACAGTGAATTTTCTCCCTTCAGAAGTATGTTAGCTCAGAGGGGCCACCACTGCTGCTGATGGGCTCAGCCACGGCTGGCTGGCGTTGGTTCTGCTTTGGCTCTGTCAGACACAGGGAGAGCTTCTGGTGGCTTCTCACAGAAGCCACCCCTAAACCTTGCCACCTTGCCACCAAATATATTTTCATATCTTTAAATTCCAGCATGCAGTGACATCTACAGCACTTTATTAGCCCACTGCATATTATTTAATTTTCTACTATCAAAGCAATAAGCACTCCTCAGACAAGAAAGGGACAGTGCCATTCACAGCAACATTCATACTATGAGCACTCATCCAGATTAAATGACAGGGTACAACTGATGAGTGATTTAAATTAATGAGTGATCTAAATTAAGAAGCTACTGCCCCTGTCTTCCTATGATGAAATACACTCCAGTACTACCCATAATTTTAAAAAGAGTTGTTTACTAGACTGCTAGAAACATTGGATTAGTGTTAGGAATGTTTTAATTCCAATGCTCGCAGAAACTCTTTTTACCCCTCTGGAGTAGTAAAAATGCCCAACAAAGGCTCAGCTGCTATTTGCACTTTGCGGATTGTGAGAGAATAAATGTTGCAAGGTATTTTGTTGGTGAACTTCAGAGAGCATCGTTAAGATGGAGCAATGGGTAAAAATCCAAACAAAAAAAGGCTGGTGCTCTGAGCCAAATTTTTTTTTTGCCCTTCAATACAGGAGAAAAGCCACCAACACAAGGGAAAGAAAAAAATAAAATTAAAGGCTTTACCTTCACGGTACACAACAGTCTTCGCTAATTCTTAGATCTTTCTTCCGTGCTTCCTAATAACATGAGCTGTCAATGTTTGCTCTAACACTTAGATCAGCTCTGCAAATATATGGTGAATTAGCAAGAAGAATTCAAGGACATTTATCACAATAAAGATCATATATACCCCTCAAACCCCTGAATTTGTTTTGATGTCATGATATTTGGGAATATAATTACTCAATGAAAAAAGGTTAAAATTATGCCCTATTCCATTCTAAAGAAAATCAAACAAACTAAAGTTTAAGGTATTCTTTTGGTGATTTGGGCTTTTTCCTCCCTCATTTGACCAAATCCTTGGGCAAAGAGCTTATTTGCTAAGCTAAAAAGCAGCAGAGAATTTGCAAGCAGGAAACTCTATTAATATTTAACTTGGACTAGAATTCCCCATGTCTTGGTGGAATCAATGCACAGTGACTACAAGAGTTGGTACTGACAATATATCTGCCTGGAAAAATACCTCTGAAATGTCTTAAAGTGACCATGTGGCATATTAAAATATCTGCTTTTCCAAGTTTAAGCTAACACTTTTGGCATCTGAAAAAAATGAAGCATTTCTGGTAAACGCTTTTTACATGCTTTTTGTTATTCACAAACATGTATGAGGTTAATTTTCCTTTGACAAGGCTGAATTTTGCTTTGCTTCTTGACTACTTAATGCATAGTAATGCTGCTGTTCTAATGGTGCAAAATCTGTAAAATAAAATATCCAAATCAGTGTCATTTTTTAATGAGAAAAACTAAAGCAGAAGGAAAAGCAAAATGTTGGGATATTTTTTTGAAGACTCTACCAGGTATTTCTCAAATTCCACAAAGGTAGTAGTACCAGCATATTTTTACAAAATGCATTTTCTAAAAACCTTCTCAGTCCTTTAGTCAGTAACAAAATGAAAATGTGGGAGATAAGCATTACCTGAAACCTCACCAGGGTGACCAGTTCTCTGTTCTATCATCAGTCACCACGATCAACTCCCAAGTCATGATACAAAGCTAAATTTCATCCCACTTTTTTGTGAAAGTCAAATATGTCCCTGTTTTTAATGAAATCATTAAAACCTTTATATTCATAGCAAGAAAGACAACTCTGTCCTACATCACCATGCTTCAACATACCTATCCATAAATAAACAGCTAGAGAACTAAAGAATTCAATTAAGTTTTCATTTCTCTCAGTCAACTGCAGATCACAGATGAAGCGCCAGTGACAGAAAAGACAGATGATGAAAACCTGATCAATTGCTATCACTTCAATTTAGATAAAAAGTCACTCACTTTTCAGCTCTGCTTGGTGCCCAGAAGAGATTAGATTAAAACTAAATCAAGAGAAAAATAAATAATCTAAACAACAGCCAAAGAAACCTTTTCCAGCTCTTGTAAATGTCCTCAGTTAATCCTACTATGTAAAGTCAGCCTACCAGCAATGGCTAAAAGCTAATTTCAGAAAGTTATTCCTTTGAAAGTTATTGGTACTGTTGAGCCTTCAGAGAAAAGGAGCATGGAAAGTTAAACTACCTGTTTGCTTAAATTGTCTCCTTCTATACTGGATTTTGGACTATATTAGAAAGCCTTCTAGAACATGACTGGGGCAAACATCACAAAATCTTGTGTCTGCATCCCCCAGTATTGTGTACCACCACGTTATGTGTGATTCCCAGAAGTTCTGGTGTTATTGTTATAAAGTCACTGCAGAAATTTACTGAGATCTATCACACCCTGACTTATTTCAGTTTTGGGAAAATATAGATAAAGCACTGAGATGCAGGATCAGCAACTGACACTTTTATTTGTATTGGATAACAATTTTGCAAGTGGCTCCATAAAGCGAAATAGAAAGACCATGAATTTAGCTCATTGCTACAAACAGAACACAAGTAAAGGGATAAGACATTTATTTCACCACCACAAGGCTGTCATCACATATAAGAATCAATAAAACAACAGAAACAAAAAATCTTGACTTTATTTAAAAAGAAAACACATGCTTTATTTAAAAGCTGAGGAATTACACTTGGTTCATCCTACCAAATTCTGTGTACAGCAGCAGTTCAAATATGAATAGCATATCTCAGCAGGCAGAATTAGCACCAAAGGAAACATTTTAATGAGAACAATATTAATCCTAGATTTTATCTTTCTTCTGTCAACATTTGTCACCAGTACAAATTATACAGTCACTTAACACATTGTCTGGTGATGCCCAGCCCTGTGGCTGAACACAGACCGGGACCTTGAGCTGTGTGGAGCCGTGTGTGCTGCCAGCATGTGCCCCTGGACCCCGCAGGGAGACCCCCTTCGACGTGGATACCTCTCAGCTCATCACTGAATCACACGGCTGGGCTTACCCACCCCACCCGGGGTTATTGGGCACCCCACACACGGACAGAGCCGCCCAAGGAGTGCAGCAGGGAGCGGCCGCGGGCGCCTGGGACAGGTTAGGCATTGGCATCCAGGGCTGAGGGCTTGGAGAGCACAGGGAGCACAGAGTGGACCACAGATTGTGTTAACTATTCTGCCAGGCTGTACCAGGGCTTCTATTGCCACCATCATGTGATATGAATAGTCCTTTGCTTAAATTCCCTTTTCCAGCTGTTGAAAATCAGCATAGTACAAGAGAAACAGAATTCTGCAGTAACAAAAAAGGACCAAAATTTTTAAAGTATCATAAAATATTGCTCTTCTTTGAGAAGAATATGGTATGACTTGGCCAAATTACCTCATAAGGCCCCACGTTGGCTCAATGAGGAGGACACTGATGGAACGCCAAATCAGAAAAATTTGAATGCTTTTCTGTCCCTGCTGCTAGCATAAAACTGGTTTTCCTTCAAGCTTTCTATTATTTAGGTCATACAGGGCCACCATCCTAGTCAGCTAAGGGGTTTTTGAGAGTAGCTAAAGAGAGGCAGAGAGCAGCGTGTGCCAAGCACCACACAACAAGTAGAAGTGCTGGCTGTGCACTTGGATATGTACAGGGAAGAAAAACGGGATAGAAAATTCACTCTAGATAAAGCAACAAAACACTGGCATCCTAAAGATCCACCAGACAGAAAGAGGTTACAAGGTTGAATGGCAGATTCCTTCACATCTCATGGAAGCCACATTTTCCAAACAATTCAGAAGTCCTCTCCTGAATATTGAGTCAGCCATTCAGAATCCCTCTTCTCCACTCTATACTGGCTGAGCCAGCTTTCGTCAACCATTTGCCTCTCCAGTTCCACATAAACTGTCAATTAATACTAACATTGTTAATAAGTCTTCTCCTCTGTGGACAATAAAGTCCAAATCTTAGTTCAGGACTGAGAAATTTCGTGCAAAAAGTAAAAGGCTTGATTACACAGTAGCCAAGGCTTGCATCCCTCTCCACAGGATCATTTCTACACAGAAGTTACCTTGGCATGATGACCAGCAGTGGTCACAAAAGCAACCAGTAGAGGAAGTCCAACAAATTTTTGCAGGATATCCCTGGGAAGACCTGATAGATGCAAGTTTTTGTGGTTTCAGTAGGCATTATCTTTATACTCACACAGTTTCACTTAGCATAGCCAACAACTCAACACCTGACATGATCCACAACAGAAGTTGTCTGGCTGACATGCAACTGGTGAAAAGGGATTGAAGTCAACCAGCCACAGGTTTGGACAAGTCTTAAATTTCACAATGGTGCAGACACTTGCAAAGGCACTGTTTGGCTGTGAAGTTTTTGTTGATGGTGGTTTCCACATTCTTGTATCCATTATTAGTCAACTATAACAAGAACATGGAATAGCTACAATGAGCAGCATTTCTCCAACAAAGCAGGAAAAGGGGAAATGTAGATCCAATGGTTAAATTTCCACTGACGTACAATGCCAGAAAACACCAGAAACTGAAGATTGCCCTTTTTTTATTATTTTTAGGAAACCACTGCTATTAAACAACACTGTTCACTGAAAAATGCAGGAGTGGTTTCTGCTGCAGTTTGATACATTAATTCCAATAATTGCTGGCATTATGTTCCAAGATTTCATTGCACTGCACAGTTCCATGGCTACTAGAGAAAAGCAAGGACAAAATGAGATATAAAAATCATAACACACATCAATATAAATACTCATTTGGAAGTGAAATAATGAATTGTCATTTTGACAAAGCACAGTAACCCTACCCTCAAAGAAAAAGAGGGTAAAATAACCTATCAGTTATATTCTCATTGTTTCCATTCCAGAGAAAGACTGGAGAATTACCACTCTAGCAAAAAATAGAAGCACCAATACTCCCCCTAAACAAAATTTATTATTTTACCCAACCCTATACATGCAGCACCCCATTTTCAAAATAAATTTTCTCCCTTTCCTCTCTAACCCCCTCCACAGGCACATGGGAGGAGTGAAATCTATCTGCAGGCTTCACCATAACCAACAGTTTCCATATTTATGAAGACCCANGGGGTGGGGGTGGAGAGAAAGAAAAAGGATGAAACAAATCACCTGAAGTAGAAAGCCTAGCTCAACTGTAGCCTTTTAGATCTTCTGAAGAGAGCAAATGAAGACAGAATACAGACAGAGGAAGCCTTGTCTAAACTAAGGCTGCTCAGAGGATATGTTTTAGCAGATCTGTGACACCTTTGCTTTTTACAGCAGTGAAGCAAAGGGTGCACACATCACAGTGTGATTTTGCATTATGAGGAACATCTACCACACAAAACCAGTTCTGCTTGGTTGTGTGATTATGTGCGGAATTCTGGGATTTGTTCATCTTCACTGTGAATTTACTGCTATGCTATTTTTCAGAGACATTTCTTTTCCTAGATGCCCAGAGCAGCATTTGATTGATTAGTGTGGGTTTTCTGGCTTACCCACTAAGTTGATTTGAACAATCCATTTGTTAATATAGTGAAACACGCATTCACGATTACAAATTGTTTAACAAGTCTCAACAAACAAGTCCCTTGGTGGTCCTGAAGTTTCTTAAAAGCAGATGGATGAGGTACAATTTTATAGATTCTCTTTCCTATTTGTCAAAAGCTGCTAAGGTCGGAAATAGGCTTTAGTGCAAACAAGGGGCATTGTCAGACAATAAAGAGACAATTGCCTGTGTTAGCACAACAATTAATTTATTTGCAGAGAACCACTCAGTCTATTTGTTACCAGAAATGTGCTAATTATTCCTGCTAATTACATGCAAAACCTTCATTATCACCTATATGAGGAAGAGGACCCCTCAGGTTTCAGTGACAAATTAATTACTGTGTTTTCCTTCTGAATGTACTTCTTGACAGTCCCTGTTATCTGAAAAATAAATTGGCTAGCAGGAAGCTTGTCTCTCAGAGACATTCTGCAAACTAAAAGCAAACATACAAATATCATATCAAGTCACTACTGCTATTTTTTCAGGCAGATATATTCTGAAGCTCTCAGAACTTCTATATTAATTTACAAGCTCTTAATCCTAATAAAATGTATCATGCACTGCTAAATTCCACCATGTAGCCGCTTTCAGAGCCCTTTACACATCTATAAAACAATGGATAAGATAGCAGGCATTAGGTTTTAAAAATACAACAAATAAACCCCATGGTAAACTACATGTCAGTAAAACATTTATATCATTTCAGGGAATAAACATTATTTAAAATTCATAACTGAAGTGAAAAGGACAGCAAAGGGACTGAATTACTCAGTCTTGCATTATCACCATTCTAATTCAACATATAAGACACTTGCCACCAAGTCTTTACAATGCATGTCAGGGGCAGGGGAAGTCTCATGCAGGAGGGTGAGGAAGAGGGGGCGAGCAGGATGAAAGCCTTGATTTGAAAAGTAGGAAACATGGTGAGTGAAAGAGTTGCAGCAAAATAAATCTGGCAGAGGAATCAATGGAGAGGCTGCAGTGAATGCTCAGCACACAAGATAAATTGACTATTCAAAAAAAAATATATAAATCTCTTAAATTTTGCTTAGAACCTGCCAGGTAAGTTTCAGCCATTCCTGTACAACACCTTGCCAACAGCCTGCCTCCACTTTCATTAAAAGTTGCTCTGGTGAGTTGTGCACACTGGGCATCCTTCTTATAGTTACTCAAAGCCTCCTCAGTTTCTGTGTTTGGTACAGCAGAATATCAATACCTTAACAGTTCAGAGTATCAGCAGCATCCATAAACGGGCAATGAACATCATCCTACAACTCCAGAATGTGGATTTGCAACCACAACCTTAGGAGCAGCTGCAATATGACATTGTACAAAACAATAGATAATCCGTGGCTGAATACAAATGGCAAGGTCTTGGCAATGTGTCAGGGATGGCAGAGAGTATCTCAGACAGGGCTACTAAAACGTTAGAAATAGTTTCATAATGAACCAGGTGATGATTAACACACATACAAAGTCATATTTCAACAGCCACTCCACCTTATGAAGATAAAGCAGGAGTGGAGGAGTGGATTCAGACTCTGGATATCTGTAAGACCCAGCCCCTCCTCTCCAGACCATCAGCACAGAAAGGCAGTGCCCAAGAGCTGCCTGGCCTTAGAGACTAAGAGCGTTCATCCACGACTCGCTGGACCTATGCCCTTCCTTCACCATAATCAGGGTATCACTTCTCGTACAGCCTGCTCGTCTACTTAAAACATAATATACTTCATTTTTCACCTGCATATGTAGCCCATTCTTCAGACCCTTGCATGTTTTGCGTATCAAGAGGTCCAGATAATCCCCTAATTCACCTAAGTAACCGTGTTGGTGCTTTCTGCAATGTTCTCTCTCTGAGGCAGGAAATCCCCAGAAATAACTAGATGGCAACTTCATTATTCTTCAAGTCTGCCTTCATCCTCTCCTTTCACATGAAGCCTTCAAAAACCTCACTAACAATATTGCTAATAATACGCTCAGCTTCCATACCCTGTACTACTTAATACAGTTTCCATCTGTGTATCGTGGTTTGTCTCTTGTGTCAGAAGGTAAATTCTCCAAAAAAAGAGACATCTCTTTTGTGTATTCTTCTTGTTGTTAGCATGTCTTAAACACTATTCAACTATAATTGTTGCTAACGGAAGTAGTAGCAGTAGCAGTAGTAGTAGGAGTATGAGGAGTAAGCACAGTGCAAGTTTTCCAAATCAGAAATGCAGCAAAAGGTTCAACATTTGGAGGCCAATACTACCTTTCTCATAAATAAATAAATAATAATAATAATAATAAACAAACAAAAAAAAAACTTTAATGACAAACCAGCAAAAAAACCATGCAAACTCTCATGTAACCACAGCTGTACGTACTTATAATTTTTATTTTAATTTTAGCCTATAATCCTGACTGAAGTTCTGGCATATATTCATTGTCTTTGTGTCCACAAGCTCAACATCTACCTTCATTCAAATAAATCAAAAAGAAAACAAGTGGATGAAAAGGAGTGCTGTACTCCATCTGAGTGCAGTAGGTTGGATTTTTTTAAGTCAGAGACATTCATGTAGAAGATAGAATGCACATGGTTTTATTTCCCAAAAATAGTACCTCATGAAATTATGCCAAAAGCTCAGTCCCCACCAACAGCACAGAATCTGCTTTATTGATAAGTATTAGGCCAATCCATGAGGATAATAAATGAAACCTTTTACATATAAAAAGTTCTCACCTCCAAATCCCAGCTTATTACCAGGTTTTTTGTTCCAAAGGATGGGAAGTGTTCCTTGGCATAAGCAAAAATTCACATCCCTGAAATTTTGAGCACACTTTTTTTAAACACTATATCACTCTGTATGACTGAAAACCTCAAAAGAGAAGAGATTAGCATTGCTGCTAGGCCTCTAACAAAGTGCCCTCCAACCTCCCGTACCCAAAAGCAGTACAGATCCAGAAAACATAAAATTAACCTACTATCAGTCCATTGAAAATGGACATCAAAAAGCAAGACTTTAGGAAGAGCATGCAAAAACAGGACATAACTTACTCATGATAGAAAGATCTTTTTTAGTTTATTATAGCAGGTCACCCACCAGATTCTCTTATCTGTTTGTTGATAGCAAGAACAGCAATGTTTGACTGACCCTGAGAGATGACTGGCAATAGGGATGCCATGTGGCAGTAAAGGAGGATTCTAAATCCGAGAGGCATTTGAAGGAGGGGGGAGAATAATCTGAAAAACAGAGGTGCATAAAGAGACCTGCATAGCATCAAAATTATTGAGAACTGGACATGAAGGCAACAATGGAAAAGCAGGTGATTCTAGACTATTTTTGCTGTGACACAGAGGAGGAACAAAACATTGCTTTCACACTGAAGCATTTGAGCAATAAAATAATGAGTTTGCCTAGCAGGCAAAGCCTTTCTAATTTGCCTGGCCTGAATTATGAGAACATATTTTTGGCCTGGCCTATACCACAAAACATGAGTAGGATTTAGTGCATTCAAAGTAGCTGACAAGATGCTGAAGCAGAAGAGAACCTTCCCACAGAGACTAGAAAGTTGGGGTCAGCATTGGATTAGCTGACACATAAACTGTGTCTTGTGTTCCAGAGGCTTAATCACTCCACTTAAACCTATCAGCATGCAAAAGTAACAATAGAAAAAATTATAAACTCTTTGTCATAGCTGGCTTTGGCAACTATGTGACAAAGAATGACTCAGTAATATTTCTTACTTTTTTTCCCATGTATGAAGTTTTTAGAGACCACCTCCTCCCTTCTCATTCGTTTACACCTAGATAAGAATTTCTGCAGTCAGAATTGTAACAGTTTGGTAGTAAGGGCTATTTTTTCAAATGTAGGAGCCCAGAGACTCATGCACCTACAGCTACAAAGGATATGGATCCACTCTTCCTGAAACCCACACTGATATATCAAGTTCTCCAAGAAGTAAATACTGAAGTGGAAAAGAGCTGATCTAACTCTGAATTACAGTACTACTAGATTTTGTTTGTTTGTTTGTTTTTCTTTTAATTAAAAACCACGTGCACTAAATACCAAGAAATTTTAAATTCCCTTACATTTGATGAGGAGAGGGAAGTAGTTGTCGGGTATGGGATTTTTTTAGATCTACATTTTCTTTCAGGTTTTCACATGCTCTTGCATAAACATTTCCTGGCTCAATACTGTGTTTGCTCACACCAAAGTTCTTCCACAGACGCTTTTACTTCCTGCTGCAAAGAAGGGGGAGGGAAGGCAGTGTGCAGTGTAACACCATTTATCCTTTTCAGACAAGGTTTGATTTAGAAAACGACCAGTCACAACTTGCTGGGTACCAGAAGCCAAATAAATTATTTTACTGTTTGATTATCCTCATCATTCAAAACCTGTGTCAGTGGCAATTGGCTTGCTTCCTGTCATGCTGGGACCTGGGTTGCACAACAAGTTTGTCTTGCAGAGAAATACAAGTATTCTGGAATTGAAGGCTCCTGGAACTATTAGTTTTCAAAAATTTTGTCTTGGACTGAGCACCTTAACTCCTCCCTGTTCTCTAGCACAGCAGCTAAAATGGAGCCATCCTGCTGGAGCCTGTACAGCCAGCAGCTTCCCTAGGGATCCCCCACACCCTTCCCCTCACATTAATGAGCAGCTAACTAACAGAGTGAGTAGAAATAAATTAGCAACAAACTTATTCTGGTAGATGTCAGGGAAGAAGAAAATTCCAAAGAGGAATTTAAACAGGGAAAAAGATATATGAGCTTTACAGTTCATTGTATGAAAGCGTGCTTGTGTAAGATACCACATTAAAAAAAAAAAAAAGTTCTTAAACAAAAGATATAAGACTTATTAAAAAAATAGAAAGCAAGTCTCTAAGGCTTGCACCACTAATGGAACTGTGAGGAGGGATGAAAAATGTTAGCATTATCTCTAGCTCAGGAAGTCCCTAAACCATGATTCAGTAGAAGGTAGGAGAGTACACCAAGACGGGATCATTACGTGCTTGACATTTTCTTATACGCTACCCCAGGCTGCTGTCAGAAACAGGATACCCAGCTAGACAGATGTTTAGTCTGATCCTGTATGACTGTTCCTCCTTTGTGATAGCAAGACATAAATGTGGATAGGAGGAAAGTTATGTGCAACTCAGGGATCCCATGAAACTTGAAGTTGATGCAGGCACAGCAGCTGACAGTGAGGAGATTCAAACCGAGGCATGTCAGCTCTGGGCAAATTCTGATTGTTATGGACTTCAGCCCTGGGAGAAGTTCATACTGTCCAAAATCCTCCTCATGGATCTTAGGATTTGTCTTAAGGATACAGGGCTCCTTTGGAGTCAAACCACTTCCCCTACCCTCCTCTGGTCTTTCAGTTACGTATTTCATTCTTTACAAAAAAAAAAACAAAAAAAAAACAACTCTGTCTGTAAATTAATACCTGGCATCATGCTATTGCCAATGTGGACATTTCCTGCATTGCATTCTCTAGATCTTTGCAAGAATACAAGTCTTCCCAATGCCACTAGCCCTTCTGATATGCAAGTCAAAACTTATTCACAAAGTATAGTGTTCATTATACTGCCATCAAGCATTTGGAAACTAAAGCAGATATGCAGAGAAATTTTGCAATATAGGGAGAAAATCACAATGGCAACCATATTTTCTAAGTTATGCATAGATGGTCCAAATCATCACAGTTCAAATACAGCTGGAACAATTCCTAGTCTGGAAGAGTTTTACTTCCTACTTTACTGTAGACTACAGTGAAATAAGGAACAACTGTCACAAGAAACTTTCTTACAGCACAGCCATCAGAAAGACTACCTGTTCTTGCTCCTGGCCATTTTAATTCATGCTCTTTCAGGCAGGTTTGCTAAAGAAACTGTATCTAGAAAATGCTATCCAACAGTTGCAGCAAGTAGCCTACAGAGCAGCTTATTTGCTGTGACAAATTGCACAGAGCATGCTGCACACCAATGCTCCATATTCGCTTCTGGGTCACTGAATTGATTCTGGTTCAAATTCCTGACAAAACATTTCCTATGTAAAGATTTTAAAGGACTAAAACTATTTTCTTTTTCTAGCTCAGTCTAGCCTCTACTCTAGGAGCTAGGTTAGCCTGCAAGGCAATACTCAGTGTGGATACAAGCCCACTCAGACATTTCTTGGATGAATACCTAGCTGTTACGTAAAAGGGAGCTGCTCCATCTTTCTCGCAGCAGCAGCTGCTGTCACTGCATTCTATGAGGAGATGAAGCTGTCCAAGGATATTGTGTGCTCTGGGAACCTTTACCAGATCAGCTGTCCCAGGTAATTCTGATCCCATAACATCTGCTTCCTGGATCCTAGACAAGCTGACAGAGAACGGCAACAAGCTCTGCCAAAACAAAGCTGGTTTGGACCTTGGCTGCAACCAGTGTGGCAGGCACCATGGAACAGTAAACTTGCTCATGGAATTTAGGTGTCACTTGAGCTAGATTGCAGTTAAGGAGGCACTCTTAGAGCCACAGCTTTGGATGTAAATAGCTTACTCTTCCAAATCTCAAGTAAAAAAGGAGTAACTTCAGTGGTATATTTCTCTCAGCAGTATTGTACACTCTACAGATTTATTGCTCAACTGACTGAGAAAATGGCTTACTGGTTGTGTGCACCATAGCCTGATCCCTAAGATGATTCTTCAGGATAGGTAGATAATATGTGAAATAGTTATAATGGAATGATTTTCACTATGGAGGCAATCCCCTCATATCACTTCAGACATCTTTTAAAACCAGGATCTCTTTCATAATGGGGAGGTGATTTGGTGACAATACCAGCTTAAGCAACAGCTTCAACAAGGTCAGACCTGACACTTAACAAAAATACTCATGAACAGAATTTAAAACAGGTGGAGCAACTGGCCAGAAAGCAATACTTTCTCTCTGTTCTGATAACAGATGAAGAAACATAGGCAGGTAGCTTAAATTAGAGAGAAAAATCCATGTGTTTATATTATAATAATCAATGTCACCTTGTACCAGAAGAAACAAACACATGCAGAAGGATTTCTTTAAAGATAATACACTTTAAATTACATTGGTATACATTTAGTTGACAGCTATAAACTTTTTCTGCTCTGGGACCCTTGCAGACTTACACAACAAGCCGGGTACCAGAAAAAATTCACACTATATTAAGAAAAGAGAAATTCTCAAAACAGCAATAGAGTTGTTTAATTTACCTTACCCTACACTGTCCATCAGAGTAACACTAGTTCTTATTGCTAAGTAAAAATATACATGTGTCTATGTAAAGAGAGATACAGAGATGGATATTCTGTTAATTTACAAAAAGGTTAAAAATTTTCGTCAATCTTTACATATTAAGGAGGGCTTATAATTTTTATCATAATGCCCATTCCAGTCATAACTTTGTGCTCTTATGGAAGACCACAATTAATCTGCTACCTTTCCAAATAATATTTCAGTGGCTTTGGTTTAAGACCCCTTCCAGATCAATAGTCCCTTATGGCCAAATCTGTGTTTCAACAGAAAAAACTTTACTGGGGTAGGCAGGGGGGAGATAATTTCCACTAAACCTGTAATGCTTACCAGTGATACTGAGCAGCAACATTTCGATGCTGTCTGACACCATCACGTTCTAATTAAATGGGAAAGTAGCATATATAGGAGTTAACAGCCAGCTTCAGAATGTGGAAGTAATACCATTTTCTCATTTTGCAGGGTAGGTCTGCCCCGCTTCTTTAAAAGAAGACACTGTTAAAAAAAAAGTATGACCTTGGAAAGATTTGCTATGTATGGCATACAGAAACTGTTATTCCCAAGGCTCCACAGCTCCTAAGTGTTTCAAAAACAGGCACAGAAGAATGAAAAAACCAGACAGGTGACAATAATGGCATCAGCAAAATACCTTATGCCTCACTCAAATATTTTATATTCAAGGCACAAGTTACAACTCATAAATTTCATTAAATCTACCTAATTTATACCAGAATCCATTGCCTCTTTGTATTTCAAGGGAATAGAAATACACGAGAGATTGTGGACAAAAGTGATATTTCTTATGGGTATAAAATCCAAACAGGAAAAGGGAAAGACTTAGGCTTAATCTTCCTTATTATTTGATAAAAAAGCATTTTCTGAGTAAAGGTACAAGTTATTTGTGGTTTTGATCACTCCAGTACGCTGTTCCATACCTAAGAGTAGAAAATGTTTCAAATATTTAACAAATCGGGGCTAATTATACAGAATAATTGAATCCTTAATATAAAGCCTGAGAGACTTTATTCTTCTAAAGTTACTTGCTGCTGATGTGAATACCATGAGAAGAGATAAAGCCACGGACCTGTTAATACAAAGAAGACAGTTAAAAATTACTTTCAGTTTTGAGAAAAACACTAGGCTCTGAATATAAGTTAATTATTAAAGTTCAATTCCCTTTTTTCCCCAAAAAAAAGTTATTTTAATTACTGCTTTTTTTTTGCCAAGTGTCTGCTTAACTTAAAGAAGAAATGACTTTTTATTTGAAGCATTGCCTACTAGAAATAAGAGTTACTCAAGGGCAGTGTTTTATTGATAAAGCTTTTTTCTTAATAATCATCATATGTCATAACATTTCACAGGATTCATGAGGTTCATATTTTTTCAAAGGCAGAAACAACTGGAAGTTCTGATCTGAAGCTAAGAAAAAACCCCGAAGCACTGTCTAAAGTTGGAGTAATTTTTGCATTTTAAACCCTAGATATAGTAAAAGTCAGGTCTTAATAAAAGTAGGAGAGGTTATTTGTTACCATAAGAGCCACCATTTTTAAACTGTTATGAGTATTTGCATACATTTACATGCACTGAAAGCACAGTCATTCAGAACAAACAAGGTTCATTATGAAGACAAACATGCTGAGTATGACTGACTGACAATCTACACAATGGCTGATTTAAACTTTACATTCACCGACCATTTTTCTGAGGAGGAGGAGGAACAGCTAAGGATGCCTTACATCTCTTCAGCCACTTTTTATTTTTTATAAACCCTGGGGCTGCCTCTGTTAAGGTGAGAGGATACACTAAGGAGCCCATTCAGCCTGTTGAAAACCTCTGCTACGGTCTCTGACTTCTAGCAGGCAAGCTTAAATGAATCTCTCTCAAGTAGTGGAATAGGTAGGAAAACTGGTTTATCAAAAAGACATACACAGTTCCCTTAAACAGTTCAACTTTAAGGCATGTCTGCATGCATTCCTACTGCCTGTGACAATAGTAACACTTCCTTTCAGCCTAATAGGTCCTGAGCCCCATCCTTTGTCTGCTGATTAACTGCTCTATTCATTGACCAGACCACTAATTGCATGCTCCTTATAGTTACCCTACATTACTGTAAGAATTAATGAGACACAATTACAGCTCCCAGAAATCTCAGGCCTAGCCAACTGCAAAGCACTCCAACTGAATAAGAACTCCCCAAGAATAAAGAGAAAAATTCAGCCCATTGTTCACAGGAAGCAGAATGTTTTTTGTTAAAAAATTGTATTTATTTGAAGCTGTTTCATAATTAGGCCCTGGAGAAAAAAAAAAAAAAGGAGAGAATAGAGAAAGAACTTGGGAACCAGCATTCACTGAGAAATCACAGCGGATGCAAAGAGACGAACACACAGTTCAGATATGAAGAGAAAAAAATATAAGGAAGGAGTGCATAAAAAATTAGTGCTATGAACACTACAAACATCTCTAACCAATCAGCTGTCTAAAAAGAGCATGTCCCACTGTATGAGAATTACCACTAATGCAACCTTGTATTTGACAGCTTCAATCTTGAACAATTTAAAATAAGCAAGCTTCTGCAGTTGTGTCTCTACTATGAGATGGAAGAAGAGGAATTTAATTTCCCACTCTCAGAATTTAATATGCATTAGAAGTCAGTGTCATTAGCCATGAAAGTCAAAATGAAGGACAGAAAATGAGTTTTTTGAAAATCACCCATATTGAAAACTGCACTCACATTTAATCTGTGTAATCAACAGCCACAGCTATTCAAAGTCTTAGTGACTACAATCACTACCTATTAGCCTGTAAGTAGTTCAAAAGCTATTATTCTCACTTGAACAATTTTCCAATACACACGAGACAGCATTAAGTTAATGAAGTTAATATGCAAAGTCAATATTCTTTGTTATGAAGTCATCTTATTCCATTGGTTCCTCTTCAACATATTTTCACCATATAAATTCGATTTAAATTACATGTATAGTTTGACAAAGCCACTGATACTTAAAATAGAGCTTGAAATGCAGTGCTATACTTTATAGTCCTAGTAACCATTTTCCAGGCTACAATTGTTAGCAGCCACTGAGACCCCAAACTAAGCATGTCAGACTGGCACTGCTACATTCCAGAATCAACATCTTTGGACAGAGACAACATTTTTTGTACATCTCTACAGGGATTCTCAATAATTGCACCTAACTGCAGTAATAGTTTAAATTCATGGGAAATGGATGTTCTTCTGATATTATCACTCACTGATATCACAGCAGAACGCTTTCCTGCATGAAGCAGACAGTTACCACCATGTGGTGCTGAATCCCAAGCAGGAAACAAGGCACAAATATGGATCAGAGACCTTTGTGTTCAGTGTATAATAAGTCCAATATCCCTGTCATAGAACAGCAATCATTAACTCGGGGATCTTTTGTTAAATGGCCCCTGTGGCTGGACTGGTTAACAGCAGGAATCAAATTTGCAATCCTCAAGACTAGATTCATCTGTCAGGGAGACTGCAGGACTACAGATTCATGCATTTCCAAAGTGAGTCTCTAGGACTTCACATGAAAATACCAATTTCAATTAACCTTGGCTGATTAATCAACCTCAGTGCACAGCCACAGAGCTTACATATGTAGCTCTAGCTCTGGCAGTATTATTTGAAATGGGCTTTCTGCATGTCTTGAAAAAACCTTTGAGGAAAAAAGAAACCTTTGTCTCAAATAAAACATCACCTAGCTTGTTCAAGCTGTTCCCGTTTCAAGCCCAAAAATAGAACAAGTCTGAATTCCTGCAGTGTGATGTGAAATTATTTCTACTAGTGCAAATAATGTATTCTGGTATCTGGTCCAGCCTTCATTTCAGATGTTATGAAGTAACTTAACCAATACAAAATATCCACACACTGGAGATTAGCTGTAATTTCTAGTTAGGGTGTCTCTCTCTCCATAAGAGAAAAAGGAGTCCTTCCTGCAACAAACATTATGAGCCCACTCTTTAGGGCACCAATTCTAAGGTAGAACTTCTAAATGAAAGATAATTAGAGACATACAGGAAGAGGATTGCAAGAGACAAGGGAAGGTTTCAGTTCACAACCTGAGCTCACTCAAACCATTTCTACTCTCCTGTTCCACTAACAATTGTTATTTATGGTAGTGCATAGCATAAATACATAGCAGCACCAGCAAAGGACAATCCTGATCCACCAAGTGTTCCCACATGCTTATTTATCCTGGAACAGATTCAAGGAAAATTCCACTTTTGCACTTCTCATCCTTTGGTTTGCATGTTGCACATCATAAGCTTTGCTACTTGGGAGTTTCCTTCCCTCCTTCCCATTGTTATATCTACATCCAGCCCCCTTTCTTCCTGAAAGTAGTTCAGTTAAGCAGTGGTTTTGTCTATACTGCCTCCTAAGTTTGGCCCCAAAAGTATCTTCAGGACTAGAACCACCAACAGGACAGGTGCCAAACATGAAAATTCATTCATTGTCAGGAACTTGCAGCTGTAAGACAACCCTGTAGGCAGAAGATAAACAGGAGACAGTGACACTATTCTTAGAGTTGCTCTGGAGGTCATTCTTGGGAGCAACGTAAGCATAAGCAATGATGTATCATCGCTGTGTGCAGTGATAAACCGGCACATGAGTCCCTACAGGATGAGGCTTGCAGCTGATTTACACTAGAAAGGTTAACATAGAAATTACACTAACAAGACTCCTTTTCTCAAGCAACTTACACCTATCCCTCAAGAGAAGTAAAAGGTACAGGTAAAAGAACTCCTTATGCAGTTTCTGCACTGGGGTTTTTGCTGGCACAGCTATGTCAGCAAAAAATTCATATCCCTCCCTGACAGGCCTCCTTGATAACACTTTCAAGTGCAAACCAGGTGTCAGTATTTCTGTTATGACAGAAAAAGAGTTCTACACTAGTCATGAGCTGAATATTTGGCCTTTCATGACCTGGAAAATCCTTGCTCCCAAGGAGGTCAAATCCCATGATCATGTTTTCCACCAGCATAATCTCTCATGAGTACTGATTAATACAGTACTAGTATGGTACTGTATTGACACATATAGAGTAGGAGAAAATATATCAGTAGCCAAACATTTATGTTCTGCATTCCCATGTAAAAATTGTGTATTTACACTACATTAATGCCACAAAAAATCCAGTGAATGGGAGGAACCAACAGTTCTACGTAAAAAATTGCTGTGATTTTTAGTTTAGCCTAAAAGTTGTTTTAAATATACTAACCTCTGGACATTTCAGTTGGTTATATTTGGCGCTAAGAAATATTTAGATAATTCTAAGAAGAGATTCTATAGCTTGAATTCCCAGATGCATCCCAGATCATGGAAGAAGCTGGCCAAGTACAAACATCTTTCATTTTAATCAGCTTCGTTAGGAAGAAAGTTAACAATACCGGTTTGAAAGCAGCTAGATAGCTTTAAAGACAAGACAACTAAATGCATAAATCTACCACATGGCATTAGGCAACAAGCCCAGAGCTGAAAAGATGATTGGAAGAAGACATGCTGCCACAGGCAGTGCTGCAGAGGGTCCCTCAAGGATCACCAGCCTTGTACCTGTTCCTAACATAATTTACCATATTCTTTCCATCTCCAGCTCAGTTCCTCTCTGATCCTATAAGATTGTTTATGGATGTTTAGGCCTTGCACTGATGGGGCAACAAAAGGCCCTTTGAAAGCATCCCTCACTGAGGTGGAATGCAAGGGCCGTGGTCCACCAGGGGTGCTCCTCAGTACAAACTGAGATGTTCTGTGATAAAAGTCAGCGTGAATAAATCAAAGTATTTCTAACTACTTACACATGCAACACTCATGGCAATCGATTAGCCAAACAGCGTGAATCCCTGAGCCACAAGAAAGAGTCAATCACATTAATTTCTTTAGTTAATTAATTAATCAGTATTCCTTTATTGACTAGAAAGAAAGAAAACATATTTCAGAAACAAAAAGCAATCTGTGATATCTAAGCACTTATATCACTACCCAAACTGTATCCTACTCCTAAAACTAAGATAAAGTTTAGCATGGGAAGAAAGTGTTATGTTGGTTTATGCCCTGGTTTACGATTGCTGGTTTCAGAAGAGCAAACAGCAGAGCAGAGAGTAGTTCCTCTGACAAAAGCATTAGACTGGCATAAGGTTCTGCATCCTTTAGCTACCTGTCACACATATCCCCTACCCCTGCCCTTTTTGTCTGTCAAATGAAGTAGAATTTGGCTAATATGCAACTTGAATATTGGTTGGTCATACATTGGTCAAAAAATAGATTGGACAATATAGTCAAATCCCTGTCAATTTTGAGCCCTTATGATTACTTTTATAGCATCTTTACAAGGTGCTCTATAAATACCAGCAGTCTTATGTTTCACACATGCCATTGTAAGAGGGAAGCCAGCCACTGGAAATTAAGTGCCTTTACTACGTATAGAAAGCGTAAGAGTGGAGAGAGCTGAAAAGGAACAGACAGTCCAAAGAAATACAGGATAAGACTAGGAAGAAACATCTCCCAAAACAGAAGCATAATTAAGCATCCAAACTCCCAATTAACAGAAAACAGCCAATGAGAGAAACACATATGGAAGAATGCAGGGGTGTGCAGGGAATTAAGAGGCTATGCTGCAACTAAGCTTTATACATTGAGAGTTCCAAGGTATTTAAGGCTCCTGAATCCCACTTAGGAACAAAAAGTCCCACTCGGTTCTACAGGAGATTAGGCACCTTCCCATCTCTGACAATTTGGGTTCCAGGACTGCTCCCATAAGACATCGGTGTCTGTGCCTCTCACGGGCCTGTCTCCCTGTATTAGGCAACCAGAAGAACATTACGAAGAAACTCTTGATGCACCAGTGACTCAGAACAAAACTCTCACTCTACCATAAATACATTTAATGTCCTACACATAGGACCACTTAATGAGACTCAGTAAAAAGCAGTTGTTTGGTGGCAATGCAGAGTATGGGGGAAGGGAATTTACAGGCAATTGCTTATTCTGAACTTCTGTACAGGTTCAGAAATTTCCTCTGTAAAGCTGCCAGCCTTTCTCCACATACAATTATCATGTACCATTTGTATTACTGTAGAACCTGTAAGCTCTGGCTATGGATCAGTCTTACACAGATGCAAAGGAAAAAAGAACATGCCTACATACCTGATGCAAGTCATGCAACCCAAACAGTAGCCCTAATATAATTTTTAAAAATGTTATTGCCTTAAAGCTAACTACTATCACCCATAGTAGAATTATCATTAAAACATTCACCGTATTTTATCTGAACAGGCTTAAAAAGGAGAAATATGCATTGAACCACAAGGAGAAATACAGATTATTACAGTATTACATAAACTCCACGTAGACAGGAGAAACATCTTTGAAGGCAGTGGGGGTTTTTTACATAGCTAGATAAAATGTATTCCATGCAAATGACTTACAAAAACTGAACACATGGGAACCACTCTAGTAACTACAGTCTTGGAGGGCTTTCTGTTATAAACACAAGAATATGTTTGGATATCATTTATAACACATACTCCCCGGCAATAATTTACCCTTCCACTCAAAAACCTTGCATAAAGGTATTTCACTATTACCACACAAAAAATCAGAATAACTTCAGAGAGAGCAACAAAGGAAATTTGCATCTGACACTAATATCTTCATAGGATAAAGTATATTTTAATGAAGATATTGTCAGCAGTACATGTGTTTATGCTTCTTTTTTCCCTTCACACTTGGATTTTATTTCATTTATGTCATGATCTACCTTGCAAGTTTAAGAAATGCATCATTTATTCATGACCTCTACTTTCTTTCAGAACCTCTCAGTTACACAGAAGACCAGGTTAAAGAAAAATCAAGTGGTTTGTCTGGTAACAGTTAGTGTCAAAACAAATCGTGTATGTTGAATTTCTGTTAGCTGAAGTCATAATAAAAAAACCCAAACCAAAAACCAATGCTTGCTTTACCTTTTTTCCAGAATAAACTCTCATAATTAAACTTTCTACTTTTCAAGTAGCTGACTATGTATTCCTGCACAGCGGGAGGTTTTCTCCACAGATATATTGACTTGGACAATAAACAAAGCAAAAAACCCCTGACTGGAATTACAGCTAAATTTAACCATGCATATTGTTAATAAAATTAGCATATATGTCTTTCAACATTAAGAAAAAATAAAAGTTGAAATTCAATGAATTTGGGCGTTGCACTGCTTTGCACGAAAAAAAAATGAGATTTAAGTTGTAATTTCCATATTTATTGAGGTTGTACGTCAAAAGAAATCTGTGCAAAAAAACATCCTGGTGCTGCCTTGATGAGATTTGAAAGATGACAGCATATTAATAGTACAAGAGCTTCTTCTTAGCAAAGATGGCTTAAACAGTACCTATAAAACACTGATGAAGGGCCAAAATCTTAGAAAACATTTCCAGCATCTATTTCTCTGTCCTTCAACCACAAAACAAGTAAAAGCAGTTAATATGTTTTGAAGAAATATCACCCACCCTTTCCCCTCAGTGCCAACTTTCCCCATGAAACATTAGCAGATCAGTCAGCATTGGCTTCTTACAATTAAAGGTGGTAAAGGAAACTTTAACTGATACTTTTTCATTGATTTTTTGTCACAACACTGCATCACCACTAGCCCTCCAAAGCCATGAACCATCAGTAGCAAACATTCACCTTCTATTTTTAACTTTTGTCTCTTTTCACAGCATCCTGGACATTTGGATGTCTTAGGGATTTGATTTAAAGGAATTAAGGTTTCTGGTTCCTTTAAAACTAAGTTACTTTCCCTGGATCTGCCTAATCACAAAAAGTAGACAATGCAATGCAGTTCTTCCAGCATAAAACCTTTTAGATAAGCAAAAATACTTTCCCACTAAAGAGAGAAGATCATACTCCTTTGAGGTACTTTTCCAGTACAAAAGCTGGAAGTATTCCAGGGATTGTGCTGTTGGTTGGGTGGTTTGGGTTTGTTTTGTGGGGGGCTTTTTTGCTTTTTTTTTTAACTGGAACAGTGAATTTTTATCAGTAAAGCTCTCATAAAATTATGAAAAAATGTTCACATTACCACATCGTGTACTTTATGGCTTTTAATACTTGCACTTGCTCTGGGCAGGATTTCAAGGGCGCCTGTAAGCTGTGCTTAAGTCTTTGGAGTTTGGCTGCTCCTCGAGTGGAGGACTGAGAAGGCAGAAGTGAGGAACTTGGTCATCACTTAAGGCATTACCCACAGCTGACCATGCAAATAAGTGGCCCAGTCCTTCTTTTCTCAGGTTTCAGGTGAAACAAACAACCATTAACACTGAAACAAGATTTCCAACACCCCGGTGAGATGCACAGATCAGCTCTCACCTCTCAAAGCACTTTCAGCACACACTGTAGGCCTGGGCAGGAGATTTCTGAATCCTGCTCCTGTATTTTTCCTTCGAGTATAGCTACAACGTTTTCCTTTTCTAATAAACAAGCCGTGCTGTGAGAGAAGTGCACTGTAACAAACACCTCTAGCACTCAGACTGTGGCTATAAACAGCTTCATACCATCACAAGGTCTAACTGAGACTCTAAAACAGCACGGTACCCTCCAGAGTACCCTCTTGTGAGATCCATGTGTTGCCACGTTACTTCAGATTTTTTTGCAAAATGCCGCATTCAGATATTGTGTGAGAGATAGCTGAGGAAGTGCAGGAGGAATTTTATTCTGCAAATGTGCAGTGAAAACTAGGTAAATAACCTCAGTGACACAGAGGAAGTCATCAATGTCCTATCTGCATTCAGGTCCAATCACAGGAAACCAAAAAACTGAAGGAAGATATGACTTTCAGTGAGGCTACACACGAGAAGCTGAGAGCTCACTGGGATGTGTTCATGACATTGAGGTCAGCAGAAGTCAAGGATCACAATTCTCCAAATACAAATTGCTGAGCGGGAAACCAAGCCAGCAGTCAAACATTGCAGAATCAGGCACTGAAATTAATGAGTTAAAGATTAATTCACTCACAGACTGTGTGTACATGGTCACCTCATGGGGCCATCACCAGGAAGACAAGAGATCTTCTTAGAAGAACTGGCTCTACCAGAGGCTAATTAACAGATATGCTGACTGTAAATAAAAGCAGGAGGTGGTAAACAGAAAAGAATAGAAAGTTTGATGGGGCTCCCAACGGATGCTGTGTGTCAATAAACGTCAGTTGAAACTTAGATGCTGCTTTTGTGCTCTCTTAAGGAAATCATTATAAACACATTATTCTGTAGCACAGTCTAGCCTAATCTCCATGCTTCATACTAGAGAGGATATTTTTGATCAACTAGACATTTGTTAATTACAAAACCAAGCATCTTGAAGCTATTTTGTTTTACATACAGAATGAAGTAGCTTATTTAAAAGTGAAAATTATTACGTTCAGATTTACTACCCATAAAACTAACAATACCCATAGAGCTAACAACTATTTCTTATACAGCGAACCAAATTAGTGACTCTTGTAAAAATATTGTTTGCTTCAAAAATGCCAGTTAGACAGCACAAACATGTCTACAAAGCAGAGAAGAGACTGATATATACAATGACAATCAGGCTTTTAAAGCAAAGAAACACTTTTCAGTTTATCCTCATAATATCCTAAATCTGTAGATGTATGCCTTAACTCTGGGTTTTGACATTAGATTCTTTACATGTATTTTACCACAGCATTTGCCCTCACTGTCTATTTCACAAATTTTCTGCCAATAAAGGACTCTCCATAAGGAAAACAGTTTTAATAGTACTGAACACTTAAAAGATGGTGATATTCATTGTCCATTCTCTGCCCCACACCCCCGAAAGTTAACTCCCACCACAAGCCAGATTTTTTGTTTCCTAATCCCCTCTCCCATTTAATGACCTGATTTGACAAACCTTTTCTCAAGCAAACAGACATTTTAAAGTAACCAGCATCACTGACAGGAGGACAGACTATTTTGCATGAGAAAGTTTACAGGATGTAATCTTCTCTTTTCCTTGAAGTTAAAGTAATTACTACCTAGCACTGAAATGAAAGAAATTTAATAGTGTCAGTCCAATTACTTGTGAACACATGTTTATTTTGCACCCAATTACTCCTCTCAATACTTCCAGTTTCAAGAGCGGACAGATTTGGCAACTCTATTTGCTTCTCAGTTCTTGACATTATCATAAAAATTCTGATTAAGGCATAAAAATGATGTGTAAGAGTTTGCACTATTCCGCCATTCTTGACACACTTTAGAGACAAGATTACAATATCTTCTTTCACTGCACAGAATTTCCAAATTAATTTTAATAGAATTTACATATTTTTACTGCATTGCTGGGAAAACATGAACATTTTTTTTTCTACTTTTTCCAACTCATGAATTCTAATGTACTAAAATTTCTTCCTTGTACAATGATTATTTGAAGCAATGCTAATTGACTGTGGAGCACTATGGTTCAGAAGGTAGATTCCACACATGAGCAGCTGGTACTGTATGAGCTCACTCTTATGCTTCAATACTGTGCTTTCCCTTCTCCGTTTTCCTTCCTGCCATACTTTGGGTTGGTGAATCTATTTCTCAACAATACTCAAACTACTTCTTTCTTCCAAATGTTGTCTGGCTCTTATATTTTCTCGCAAATATTTATTTTAAATCGTTCTAAAATAATAAAAGGGAACTTCTAGTACTACCAATGTGCTACAATAAAATTGTGCTGACAGAAGTCTGAATAAAAAGTGTCTGCCATGTCAGGAAAAGAAATAAAAGAAACCCCACCTATTTTTGTCAATATAACATCCAGGTAAATTTAAGCACACAGGGGTAAAACTAAATATATCTATTTTCAGGAAATCATAAAAATTCTGAAGAGTTTATTAGAAATATAGAAAAAAAAACCCTTCTGTCTTACTAAGCGTATGCTCATTTACAGACTTGAACATTAATGCCTGTGCAGACTAAAACAGCACAGTATTGCCTAGCAGTCATGAACTAAATGAAACCACCATGAAAACAAAGTTAAGAATATCTGGAAAGATATTTCTGTTAAGCTGTTATGACACAAAACAAGCAATGAAGAATAACAATCAACTTTTGCTTAAGAAATGCCACATGTTGCCAGTTGGTGGTAGCTTCTGGCTACAAACTGCATTCTGACACTGGACTAATGACAGAACACAACACATACTGAAACTAATGTAGATCATACTAACAATTTTCCTCGCTGATTTTTAATATTTGCTTTCTTTTCTCTTCTTGTCATAATACAAGGTCCAGTGAACTTCACGGGAGTCTCACACTAATGCTCTACCCACCAACTTTGGAAGAACACACAAAAAAGGTTCACATCTGTATTTAAGACATAGTCATTGCAAATTTTTACTTCTACAAAAAGCAACAAAGGAGAAATGGAAGCTGAAAAACCTACTTAAAAAAAATAATCAACAGAATGCTTGAGACTCCAGAATCACAATCTATTCAGATAAAATTCTCTATCCCTATGCTCATATATTTTGTGATTTGCTTGCACTTTTGTCGGTGAAAAGAACTTAATTTTTGACAAATTTTGCTGAATTCCACATGGCCAAAGCCCACACTTACTCATTTATCAGTGTACTTCTCCTCATCCAAGGATGGCTATGACAATTCACACCAAAGGTCCATTTAGCTCAGTATCCTGCTTCCAAAAGCAGCCACAAATCAGAGTCAAGAGAAGAGAGCATGAGCAAAGAAATCAAATACAGTATATTCCCAGAATAACTCCCTAGCTCTTCAACTATATTCCATTCAAGAATTCCAAGAAACTGATGTGATTTATCTATTTATCTTGCTCAATGGACCTTCTCTTTCAAAAACTTACCCAATTATCTCTCAAACTTATATATACGTTTGCATCCACAACATGCCAAAGCAAGGCTACCCTGGGCAAAGAGCTGGGAGCTGCATTGTAGTGATGCTGTTTTGTGCACAGTCAGTGCTCAGTACTTGCATTTTCTTATTAAAACATAGCCAAAATAACAAAAAAAAGAGCAAGATTGATGCACCCCCTGAAAGAAACTGAGTTTGCACATACCCCAGCAAGTTGAGTCCAGTGGGAATTAGCATTTTGAACACAGTAAAATGCTGCAATAGCAAGAATTATAACAAGGTTGAATACTGCTTGAAAAGCAGGCAGATGTCATGAGTGAAAAAACAGACACCCTAACAAAAGCAGCCAAAAAACTCTGTAAGCCTCTCTCAGTCTAACAACCAAATTTTGATCCAAGGAGGTTAAATATAGGGCTGCTTGAAAATTTTCCACTGCATCTATTTTTGATGGGAAATGAGGCTTTCAGCTAAACACTTTCTGGTTGGATTCTTTGGGGGTTTTTGGCATGTCTAAATACGTGTTTCTGCAAATACACTTTTCTTACCAAAAAGCCAAACTTATCAACAAAAATATTTTGATTGCAAACATGGTATGTTATTAAGAAACGCTAGTGCAGCATTTCATTGTATCTCTAGCTTACCTGCTTTATGTGGCAGATCTCTATCAACTAGACTTACAATTTAAATGAGAATTCTGATGTTAGATCACTCTGAGGGATTCCCCACTTCCAGCACTCCCTTCCAAGAGGAAAGATCATGGCACAGTGTCAAAGGTGCAAGGCAGCCTCAGCCTTGCAGAGCAGGGCCAGCAGGCATCCAGGTTGTAATGTCAGAGGACTATAGTAACATTTTTCAAATAGAGTAGTTTTAGTTTTCAAAGTCTTCCAGTCCTCTGAATTCTGTCAAAGCATGAAGTGTTTCCTGGAAAATTAAGACAAAAAAAAAAGTTTGTATTTTTTGTCAAAAATTCATGCAGGAAATTGCATGGGTCAAGAAAGGTCTTTCTTACTCATTAACGTACAGATTCAAACCTATCACCTGGACCCATCCACCCACAAATCAGAAAAACTTTAAACAGTAAAATGTTTCAGGTTTTCCATCACAGTTCTGTTAGCAGGACTGTTCAGAAGCCAAGGAGCTAAACCCAAACCAAAACAAACAGAGTTCAATGGATTTGATAAGTTAATGTATGAGCCCTAACTTATAAAAGACCAACCAGCCTACCTTACAAAAGCAAAGGGTGAAGATTAGATTCATACAACAGCTACACTTACTAAGGAAGAAATCTGTAATACAAAAATATGTATAGCAAAATTAGCAAAGTGGCAAGAAAGTAAGAAACTCCACTTATCATTCCCTTTCAGGGTTCTCTATTTCAATAAAGTAAACCAGAAGGAATAAATCCAATAAGACTAATACAATAGAAAGCAGCAGCTATCCCAACATGGCTATTATCATCCCTTTTCTGGGAACCCCACAATCCCCTGGAAGAACTGAAAGCTTTTCATCCAAAGCCAGGCCCTGACCAGACCAAGACAGAGAAACACTCAACTAATACTACCAGGAAAAGCATTACAACTAAATTTCTAGTATTTCTCTCCCCTTGTGGAAGTTTTCTGACATACAGCTGCATCCCCCTCACCCCAAAGGCAAAATAAATGTATAAAGAAAATAAATAAAAGACAAGAAATCAATCAAGACTGCACCTTTTGTAACACTGTCGTGAACTTAAAAAAGACAGCTGCAGAAAATCTCATGCCAGTGGGGTACTTCTTTCTTTCCCCCACCACACACAGAGGACTATTCCTGCCATCGTTATGCCAACTAAGAACCAAGAAAATTCAAAGGAACTGGCAAAGAAATATCCTTATTTTAGAACTCAGCGAGTAAAACAAAAGGATCATTTTGCTATTACAGTGAAATTCCTTTCAACACCTTGCTTTTCAATCACACCATTCTTTTACTACAATAGTAATAGAGAAAGATTTTTAGCAGTTTCTGCTGAGACCAGGCACCTGAGAGCTCCTATAAGCAGTTCCAAACACTGCCTAATGCTGATTTCCTGCACAGTGTTAACATCTTTGACTGTCTAGCGTTATAAAGTGAGAAGTGCTAACACAATTTGTCATTCTCAAGGCAAATTTATTCATCAAAATTAGGACAAGCCCAAGCCTGCTGTCCTTACTCATATTTGGAATAACCAACCATTGTTGTCCAAGAAAAATTGGTACAGTGAAGGATTAGTCAGGGTCTAACTCTAGAGATAAAAAATTTGTTTAGAATAAGTGGAATACAAAGAATAAATATTCAAAATGAGTGATGAAAGATACATCTGTTATTTCCATTTTATCTCCTGGGCAATAAGTAATTTCAGTAAGAATTTTTTAGTGTGATCTTTATCATTCAATATTTTAAAAATTACTACTGGGCATCCATCAAAATTAGGGATTGGAAACAGTGAAACTTTAAAAATGTCTACTTCAAACATATGCAAAACATTATTCCCTCAACTTATAGTTTTACTGACCTGCAAGGTGAAAAAAGTAGCAGCCGAATTTATGACCAACTTCATATTGTTCAAGGATTTAATGACATGTTTCTCTTCAAATCAATTATAAAAAGTTTTGCTTTCTTATATCTGGGTTTTAGCCTTATCCACGCCTTTCAACACAAAATGTCATTTTTTCTTCAGTTCACTCCTTACTCAGAAGCACATCACCTCATTAGTTTCTCATTTAATTTACAGAATGTGAGAGGGCATATGTGCAAGCTAATGTCTCCATGGAGCTTATGCAGAAGATCTTAGCTCAAAGTGGACACACTGCTTAATCTTGTCTCTGCATCAACCTTTTTCCATCAGGCTGGACCAGCTGGCACGGAGCTGCACACAGGCTGGGCTGGATTTCTTGCCAGGAGTCCCACAGCTCCTCGAGTGTGGCACGTGAGCCATCCTAACTCTGACTTACCCTACATGAGAGACAACACTGCACTCCCCACCTCCTCTGTTGTGGCTCTTTCTTTCACCCTGTCAGTATCAATACTCAGAGTTGGTAGGAGTTAAATGTGCTATCCACCTGTCTGCTATCACCCAAACATGCATTAAGCAACAAAGTTGAGGAGGTCGAGTTAATAGATAGAGTCCCCTTAATTCCCCCAGTAGATATGGCATCAAAGTCCAGATACCTGCATTTCATACCACCTTAAGGCCAGGTGGGAGCTGTGATTTGGAAGCTGCCCACCCCAGAAGGCCACATCCCAGACAGGTAAGGCAGGGGGCAATGCAACAGCAGTGGATATTTACCAGAAGATTGCAGGGCTTTATACCCAAGTCGTTAAAACTGAGATCTCCAAAACTGGACTGACCAAAGGGACTTCCCAATCCACGCTGGGAGTAGCGATGGTGAATGTGCCATTTGAGCATATACGAGCATTAATTCCATTTTGATGGAGCATGGACAGAGAATCACAAACATGACTGCAGGAGTCACTGGTGTGCCAAAGGCCTGGACACGCTTTCACTTTGAGAAGAGGGTGGTGCATGTGTATACTCTCATATTAATCCCCAGAGACCAGACCTCTCCTTGCCAACCCGAATCCACATAACCTTCCTGAGATTCAGGAGTGCATTTTCATACTAATGTTCTAGCAGTGGCCCAAAATTAAATTCGTGGTTACCTGGGTAATCAGAGGAAGATATTCTACTCGCTATGTCCATACATACCTTACATACATTATGGTTAGCAATTCAACTGCACGAAATTTGTGTTATTCTCCAAATATGGGGACAGTGGATCAACAGACTGTTTAATTCAGCACAATTTGCCTTCAAAAGTCACACGATTTATCATGCGTGAAACATCACATCATGAGGTATTACAGTCTGCAGCACAGGTGGATTATAAATGCATCTTGCTAAACAATGGTGGGAAAAGAAAAAAAATACAGAAAAAGCTCTCAAGACTTATTTTCCTTCATAATCATCATAATCTGTATTTTCTTGCATTCCTTCCTCCCGCATTGTTTTACTAATGTGAAATGAAGGAATATAAAGTTGAGAGGGCCAATTCTTTGCAGCCCAATCACCAACTGCATAGTGCGGGAGAACAGGGCTAAAGCCCTTCAATAGGAGCTCATCTTATATTGCCCTCATGCTAAACTGCTGCTCCCACCAACTCCTTACACTCATTCTGCTGCTCATACTCCTCCTCTAGTGAAGCCCATGCACTCAAAGCAGCCTCAGGAAGAAATCTAACCATGGTCTGCTGCTATGTTCAGTAGAAAATCCTCCTGCCACATTCAGGGCCACAGCCTGCAGCTTCACCATTGGAGCAATCCTCAGACCATAGCACTGATCAATCACTTTACCATCATCCGTTATGGCAAAGGGACAGCAAAGTACTCTTCCAAAAGTTTCTCCTCCTCCTCCATCACCTGCTCACTGCATTCCAGGAGTAGCTATTGCAGCACATTCTATTCAGCCTATTTTCGTGTTGCCTAAAGTCTCTCTCGTATCTCACTGAACCACAGTAGCATCATGGTACTGTGCCCATCCCTGATCAGACCTGACATGCCTGAAAAAACGTAAGCAGAACATTGTTCTTGCCTACAAAAAGTTCTCATGAATCACAATGAAGTACAGGCTGACTCAGAAGATGTATGAATGCCATTTATTTATTTATTTATTTTTGTGGAAGGAAAAATATCAAACTCTAAGACAGACATGCACACTGTATTCTCCTATCTCCATTTCTCTGCAGGTTTCACAGCACTGGATTTCTGCTCATAATTCATGCTTTTCAGACTTGCAAAAGAACAAATCAGTTAGTTCCTTCCCATACTTGGATGTCCCATCACGTTGCTCAGTTCTGGACCACATGTGGCATGTGAGAGAAAAGGACAGGCTGGAAAAAAAACAGTTTCCCTTACTTCTAATTGGAACTTTTTAGGGGAAAGCTGAACATAGTAAGATGCAACAACTCTACCTCACTGTGTTTAATAAATGGCCTGTAAAAATACTCTTTCTTCCTGCTCCTATTTACCCTGTCCTCAAAAAGTTCCACAGTTTCTAGTTTCACGGTGTTGTTCAATGTATTGTCCATGCAAAATCCCCTGTGTCTTGCAGCTAACCAGCATTTGCGTGGACAGTCTCTGCACAAAGCTCTGTGGCCTGTGATAGGAAGGAGATCAGCCCAGCCAGCCCTTCTGGGTTTAATCCATGAAATTACTGCCTTCAGTCAAGGCTTCATTCTAACAAGATTATTTGAACAATTTCCATGGACCAAGTTCTTCTTTTCAAACATTTTTATAAAAGCACCATTCAGTGACCTATCCAATGCAGACAATGCCACACTAAAATTTACTGGAGAACATTCAGTGAGAATTAAAAAGCAATTTTTTTCAATCTTATAAACTAAACATCTCTATTTTTACATAAACAAAATAGCATGTTAAATCCAAGAATCCAAGATTTCAAGCGGCATTTTTATTTCCAGTTTAAAAAAAAAAAAAAAAAAAAGAGCAAATTTACTTTTTTGAACTAAAAATGCCCTGTAGTTACCATTACCTGGTTTGGTAGGATCCGTATAATCCCAAATGCAAAGCGTCAGATGCACACAAAAATTAAGCTTACGTTAGAGGGGCCAGTGCCAAACCTAATTGTTTGAATAAAAGAGGCTTGAGTATCTGTGGTAACAAAGATCTGTAGCGACAAAGACTAGTCACAAAGTGACTAGATTTGACAACAAGTCAAATCTGTAACTTTGTAAAAAGTTATATCTGTAACATTCTTGCCAGCTTTATACATCTGCATGATTTGATGACTGGACATCTGTTTTGAAATCCCTGGAAAAAAAAGTGCTCTAAAGTATTCTGCACTGCTATAGCAAAGTTCAGCTTTTCAGAAAAAGCAGCTGCTGAATTTTCTGGAATAAACACACAAACCATTTTAAAGACTTGACCCTTGATTCCTTCATCACAGAACTTCTAGGGACTTCAGGGAAGTCTCCAAGTATGAGGAACACGCAATGGGCTCTGATTCCACAGTCTTGAGCTAACCAGGCTGCTTTTCAGTCACATAAGGAAAAGCAGCCTCCTCACAGCTGTGCTGTTTTATATACCTGAAAGACAGTTTTAAAAATTATCATGGTCTTACTAGGGAATTTGGATATGCGGTCATTACTAAATTGCCATAAAGTTCCATATTACCAATTCTGTCATTACTGAACAGCTTTGACACACACAATATCTTTGTGTTGCATCTCTTTTTCCTCGCTTTTAAGAAAACAAGAGCATATGAATGACAGCAAAAATGAAGCCAAATGTACTGTTGAGAAACTTGGTATTCTCTTATTTCTAGGAGAGTTATAGTGTAATTCTAAACTGCAGCATTCAGCATGTCTCCTGAGCTTCCTCGCTGAAATATAGCAATGGAAATTTTACAGCATCTGTGTTGCTTTTGGAAACCATCACCTCACATCTGCTGTCTCTGTAGTGTAGAGTTTAAGTTCAGCATAAAAAGGTACTTTGTAATAGGCAAGAGGAATCCTGACAGAGCGGTAATTTACAGACTCGCCCGGCTCTCCTGACTAGACTCACTCAGTTTTACATTCTATAGAGATTTTTAAATAAGGTGCGCTTCAAGCAGCCACCAGCTAAAGAGTCACTTCTTAAAATGGAGCATCGTATCCAGGACTGGAGACTTTTGAAACCTCTATCAGTCACTGAGCCCTCTGCCAGACGTTTTCCTCACCGGGCATTGTTCGACCTCGTAACACTTTTCACAACGACGTTAACTAAATTAGCGCTAAAATAACCACCTGCTACTTTTGCAGAAGTTCTGATTTTGGTCAGAAACAGCACTGCGCGTGTAATAGCGGGGCCGATTCCACAGTCCGAGCACGGGGAGGAGCGCGGCCACGGCCTCCGAGGGGTTCCCAGTGCCGTGTGACCTGGGCTGGGCACCGGGGTCGGGAGCGGCGCTCGGTCAATTGCAAATCAATTGTGATTACACAGCAGGCGAGTTTATCGCCCCATCATCGCCCATTTCCTCCCAGCGCGGTAATCCGCGCGTTCGCTCACACGGCGACAGACCCGGCGACAGGAGCCTGTTGGCTCAGCCAACAACCCGGGGATTATTCCTTGTTTGGCCTCACGCGTTCCATTTCCTCCGGGCGCCCCGCACCGCCCCCCGGGGCGGGCTCGCTCCCCCCCCGTTCCCGCTTCTCTCGCTGTGACTCCCCGCGAATCACACGATTCCCGCCGCCGGCAGACGGGCCCCGCCGCGTTCCCGCGGTTCCAGTCATTAGGGCCGCAGCGGGAGCGCCGCGCGAGCGCCAGGCGCAACAGCGCCTCAATTAACAAACAAACGCCCCGTCCCGGGAGCGCGACAACCCCCC